>OMPJ01008980.1:84524-116359 GCA_900312935.1 Carapus acus | reverse complement strand
AGGTAGTTTTTTTTTTTTTTTTTTTTGCAGGTCTCAGTGCTGACAGCCATTTGAGAGGATAAGACAAGTGAAATGAAGATATACTCAATTGTTGAGTCCATCAGCAGAAGTGGAAATTAACAAGAAAACCTGTGTGGTTCTTTTTTTTTTCTTCTCCACTCGCCCTCTCTGGTGACCAGTCACTAGTCATAGCAATGTTGAAATTGTCATTATGAGGCCTGTCAGTGTGGTGGCGGGGTTTGTCCACAGTGTTCAGGCGTTTGAGTCTCAGGGTCTCAGTGTGAAGCTCTGTTGGAGAGTGTTGACCGTAGCATCAAAACTCTGCGGCCTTCGGCACTGCCACACAGCCGCCGACTACAGTCGCGGCTACAGGCGCCGGCAGGGTGGCAGGAGTGATGGATGTGCCGCTCAGTATTACTATCCAAGCGGGAATGTCCGTATTGGGTTATCAAATAATCTGTTTGTGGTGAGGCAATAGGAACTGAAAAAAGGCAGTCAGGTAAAATGTTCTTTTACAACATGGCAGCGTTGCCTTACTTGCAAGGCTTGAATTTTAACCTTTTGTATTTTTAGATTTGATAGAAGTTGCACCTAGTAGCACAGGTGACAGGTAGTCCCCCAATGTGAGAAATGACTGTTAAGATTGTGTGACGTATAGAACTCAAAAGTGGCTTGAAACTGTCACTGAAAAAAAAAAAAAACAATAACCAGCGGTTGAGACTTTTTGATATTCCTTTGGAAAATGTGTGATTTCTTTTTTTTTTTCACGATCCCAAGCTGTAGCGGTAATGTTCTGCTATTTCCCTGCCCTCAGTTTTTTTTAATTTAATCTTTTTTTTTTGTTACTGGTACTCCTGTATGATCAGATGCCTTTTGTCTGGGAAGTGTATTTGTACAATTGATTTGCACCCAAAGGCGTGTACTGTAAAGTCGTAATCATAAAGCTGGGTATCAATTTTACCCTCTTCCTTCACTGTGTTGTGCATGTCGGCATGATGTCTTTGAAAACATATCAGTCATTGTAGTGACAGTCTTTTATAACCATTATTTTACCAGCTTAGTGCACCAGGGTAGTTTGTTCTTGTTTTTGGTGGAGCAGTTTTTGTGTGTGTTATCATTATCACCTCCATCTCCCGCTGTCTCGCAGCCTCTGTCCTCAGGCATGCAGGGGTGTGGGCCTGAGGACTGTGTGGACATTATCTCACATTTATCACCCTATAGCCGACGTCCCGACTTCTGGAGTGTCCTGAGTTTTCATCTGCACATAAGACTCACTCTAGTCAAAAGTGTGTGTTCACGACCAGTGTCATGACTTTGAGATGATTTTAATAAAAAGTTTTCAATTTTGACAGTGTCTTGTCAGTGGTTTGTGTCTTCATTTCCTCTTCCGTTAGATTTGAGCTGCACCCTCTTTATCATGGTATTAAGATCACATTTATCAAACCCTAAAGAACAGTCACTGTAAACAACTGCCGAGAAGTGGAGAAGAAAGTGTCTTGGTGTTGTGTTGGTGCTCTTAAAGTCCTGTGCACTTTGTCATGAATTTTAGTTGGTTACACAACGTCTTTTATGCAATTAGACACGCTCTTATTTTCTTAAGTGTCACATAATAAAATGTCGCCTAATGCTGGGTGGTGTCAGTCTCCACGCTTAACACTCGCCTGTACTAACATTTGGAATACTCGGCACCGAAATGTTATAATGAGCTTTAAAACGTGTAAGTATGCGAATGTACAAGAGGTGCTTCGCTATTGACCCCGAGGACTAATTTCGATATTTCGGTCCGAAGTACCCCCGGTGTGTCCGTCGTGATCTTGGGTGACTGAATGCCAATAGTGGAGGAGGAGGAGTGCACCCATCCCTGCGGGACACTTTGGACTTGACGTGAGAGTGAGGACGCGATGTCTGCCAATTAGGTGAGTTTTCGCAAGCATACACGCCTAAAAAGGACGGTTAACAATTCAGATAACTTATAGACTTATATATAACATTTGAAGGCGAACGCACTGCGTGTGAGATTTTGGGATATTGGGGCGACCGTAAAAGGCAAAATTAGCATCACACCTGCATATACACAATGGCGTCTGGGACTTATTCCACAACAGTCTGTATAGAGGTGTATCTCATTATTACATTTAAGGTCTGTCTAGACTGCTTCAGCAACTGTTCAGCCTAAGTGGGCTGACTAGTTCAATTCAATTCAGTTCATTTTAATTCAATTTTATTTGTGTTGTGTCAAATCATAACAGACTAGTGAAGTATTCAAAGCAACGACATGTCAGTTTCTCGGGATATTTATGATGGAAACGTGTGTAACAGGAAAAAGAGAGGAGAAGTCTGCATGTGGTATGTGTGAATGACGTAATCAGAGGTGATTACAGAAAGAGTTACAGCATGAATGGGCTTGATGACACTCGTAAGTGTGCGAATATTGTGCTTCACTTTCTCAGGCAGTCTCAGTGAACATATTTGGTAGACACTGCGGACGGAAAATTCACATCTTCTTCGGGTCAACAACACTTACTACGTAGAAAGTGAACCGTCTATGTAACAGTCGTGAAGACAGCAATACAATTTCTGACCAGCCGAAGAAAGTGACGTCACAAAATGGCGCATCACAAGGACATCCCTTTTGCAGAACTTGCGTCCAATCGAGGCTCAAAACATTAACATATTTCGCAAAGCATGTCGGGAAATTCAGATAAAACACACCGTTTTATTGGTGTTGATAGAATAAATAGGGTGCGGACTTCTCCGGCCGAGCGCGTGTTACGCGCTAATGGCCAATGCAATGCAAATAGCTTAGCCGGCAATGCTAACCGTCATTGTAAATGGAGTCAAATAATCGGACCATAAATAGAGAGCTGCCCGGCTCCTCTTGGTTGGATGTGAGGGCGATCTGGCTGCGACATCTGTCACCCCATTGATCGCTAGGGTTGATTCGGCTGATCTGGCTGGCTAGGCGGGTGTCCCCCTCCTCCCTCACCGCTCCACGTGCGTCCCTCCCGAAGCTCCGCGCTCGGTGGAAGAGACGAGCTCCCCCCGGCGGACGAGCATCCATCGTTGGTATACCAGTAGCTGCGCTCCCCTGCTAGAACCTCCAAACAAGCTCAAGGCCCATTTGTAGGAGAAACGTAGGGAAGTCGAGCTCCAAGACTTCAGACACATCCAAATGAGGCGCTGCACGTGGCAGTCTGCCTTACTTTTACCACGCCTGTCTTACTTTTATTTTTATCGGTGGCCTTTGAACATGTTTAGGGGATAGAAAAAACTTTGTGGAGGCATTGCAGACAGCACAGCCTGCAGCCGTCAAGTCATGTGCCGTCCAATCATGTGTAACAGTTGGATCTTTTCTCACTTACTATGCATTTTGTACTTTCTCCTGTCACTATTCCTTTCAAATTGTGGAACCTTTCAAATAAAAATATTTCATAAATTATTTGACAAAGCTTGTTATCATATGCTATTGTTGCTGAAACAGAAGTGAATGTGGCCCTATCTCAGTCAGAGCTAGTTTTATTTTTCAATTTGCTTTATGTGGGTAATATTGATCATCAGGAATCCTTATTGTCATTACAAATACTTGATCCTCGCAAATAAAAACATTTACTAATTTATTTCACATTTTACGGTATTTTTGCCGATACAGACGTGAATGTGGCATTAACTCTATCAGAGCCATTCATATTATTCAATTTGCTTTACTTGGGTACTATTGATCTTCAGGAATTGGGAATCTTTGTTGTCATAACAACAATTCACATTATGCTACGAAGTTGTGATGGGTGCTGAGTTCTGGCATATTTAAAAGTGTATAAATGGGAAAGCAGCAGAATTCAGCTGTAGCCTCAATTCATCGACCAGGATCAGGCATTGGTGAGGTACTGTAGATGTAGGGGAGCGTTGGTTTGGAGGGCTCTCTCCGTAGCCTCAGTAGCCGTAGCGTAGCCTTGTGCGTTTGCACGAGGCTATTATGCAGATATCGCTAACTTTTCTTGCAGTATAAACACTATTTTAATTATCCATCAGAAGAGAATACAGTCCCTAGTAATATTAAGATGTGTTGATAAAAGGGTCGGAAATTTCACTTCCTGAAACTTTTGCTAAATCAAATGTATAATTTTAGGGAATCTTTCGCTGAAGCGCAACACAGAGTCACCTGGACACATGTGACATTTAAGTGCGAACAAATGAGTCACAGGAGCTGCAAGTACCAGAAGTGAGGAAGTGGAATTTTTTCGCTCCGATACCTCTTTGCTTCATCCACCCACAGCTGTGTGTGTGTGTGTGTGTGTGCAGGCTGAGTAATCCTCAGCAGGCAGCAGCAGCCGAGGCAGCAGCAGCTGGGAACCCCCCGTTCGGTGTTGGATGCACTTCACACCATCGACAGCTTTAAAGGTCTCCCACATGGCAGCTACCCAAGGCAGCAGCACGGCCACACTATGCAAACAGTCCTACAGGCTCCCTGTAATTACTTTGTTTCTGTGAATGGCTCGCTGCACCTGCCCTGGATTCCATTGTGGGGATTTATTGGAGGTGCCTTTGTGAGCGACAGGAAAAACAAATCATCGCTGCTGTTGTTATTTCAACAAATATCACACTGAGGACCTCACCGATTCTAAGCAGTGAAATAAAAAGCCTTTTCCCCGCCGGTGCAGTAGCCAGCAGTGTTGTGAAACAGCTGGCCGGGACCTATCTGGAGATTTGTTGACAAGGGTTTGTCAGTATTGAGCTGAATTGCTCAACTCAGCACACAAATCTTTATTTCATTGGCCAGGTTAACCGCACGCTCAGGATGTGAGTGCTCGGCCACGTCTTGTCATTTAGCAATGCCAACTTTGACTTTACACAATCCCTTAGCGTGCTACACCCTGGAAATCACTACTCAGCTCAGAAACGCTTGAAATCATCACTATGTAGCGATGTGAAAGATATTTGATATGATACATTTTTGTTTTATTTGCACAGATTCGCTAACTGATAGACAGAAAAGAGGATATTCAATCATTCATTAATCAGGAAATGAAACAGACAGATGACACAGAGCCTCTCTCAGTCCAGCCTGTGAGACCAACGACAGCCCAGAGTGAAATAAACATGTCACACACGTCAGCTGTGAAGCCTCCAGTGATGCTCCTCTGCCTCCACCACCTGTGCTGACTCCTGGAGTCTAAATAAAACCGCTGTCCTTAATCGCAACAAAAACAGCAGCAGCAGAGGAGGCGGAGGCAGGGGTTGTTCTTCTTGTACCTCACCGCCTTCTTGATCTGCGTGTTGGCTGTGACCACGTAGTCCTCCGTGGCGAAGATGTTTGCCTCAATGTTGTCGACCATGCAGCCCTGCTCCTCCACCAGCAGAGCCATGTGGAAGAAGATCTCATGGATGTCCTTGATGCGTCCCTCAAGCTCCAGCAGCTCCTTGTGGCGGTTCTCGATCTCGGTGAGGGCCGACCTGGCCGTCCTGCCGTCCACCAGCAGGTTGTCGGAGAAGACATTCCACTTCCCGGTCTCGATCATCTCCTCTATCTGCTCCCTGCTCAGCTCCTTCCCCATGATCTTGGCTTGCCGCTGGATGCGGATCTGGCAGTTTTCCCTCTGGACCATCTCGGCCTCGTTGAATTCCGACATGGCCTCGTGGAAGGCGGCGGTCAGAGAGGCGTGCTGGGATCGGCCGATGCGAGCCAGAGCCGACGCCGGCCCGAACTCCTCCTCCAGGTCTTTGCTCCGCTTCCCCATCCTCTCCAGGCGCGCGTACACGTTCTCTCCTCTGGCCTTGACGTCCCGGCCGAGGGCGTTGGAGTCTCGTCTGATGCTGCTGAAGCGCCGCACCGACGTGAGGAACCTGGTGTTCTGCTTTCCCAGACGCTTCACGTCCAGCCTGAGCAGGGCGATCTCCTTCCTCATGGCGTGGGCCTCCTTGTAGATCTCGTCCATTACGTCCTCGCCCTCGAAGATGATGGCATGCTGCAGCAGGTCGCCGCCCTCGTCCTCCGCCGCAGGGCGCCGCTCTCGCCTGGACTCCTCGTCCGAGGTCTTTGCGGCAATGCCGTGCAGCTCGCTCAGTCTGTCCTTCATTGCTCCTACCGCCCAAGAGTGACGAAGAGAGACCTACAAGTGAAGCAAAACACAGAAAAGACAGATTCTAGGGTTGGGGTTCAAGGATCTGTCCACAGAGGTCCACTCAGCAGGCGGTGAGACACTTTGACAGCACTTTGAGATCATTTCTGTTTTGATTTGGCGCTGTACAAACTTAAGTTGAATTGAATTGATACTTTGAGCCTGGATGGATTCTACAAGACTCCAGGCTGTAAAAACTCCTCAATTTTAGTAATGTAAGTGGCCAATCTGCATATATGGAGTAACACTTCCATCACTAACTCTTTTCTCGGACCTCTGTGTCGCTGCTCTACTTCCTGAAAACACGCAGCCGCATCTTAGACAGACTTACTGCGCTTTGCTGCCTTTATCAACCGGAGTGTTATCGGCCAAACCCCCCAAACACCCGCACATACACTCATACACCCAATATCAACACGGCGACAGACCCGGGGACACCGAAGTCAAAACATCTGCCTCGAGGGAAAAAGAACAGGAAAAAAAAACTCGACCGAGAATGAAAACGCAAGTTGGCGGAGACTCTCGACGATGGATCATTCCATATGAATTCAATTGTATTTGCTGCTCACCTAAGTGCGACGCGTCTCCGCGGCCCCCGCAGCGCCAAAGTGACTCAAGCGGCGCGGTGGAAACGCTGCGAAACGCTCATTTCCCCTTTTCGACAGGCGCAATATCAGCCGCTACATGGCCACACACACACCTTTCTGCTGCGCGCAGCGCCTGCATTCACACACACACATACTCGCATACACACGCGCGGGCTGTGCTAACGCGGAAGATGACGCCTCCGTCTCAGTAAGGTGGGGTCGTGCTAGAAATGGGTGGGTGGATTCGTTACTTTTAAAAAGTGACGATGCTACGACAAGTTAATTTGCGTGGTAAGTGAAACATGACGTGAGGAGGTCCAAATCCTCACACCGTCCTTGTCAGCAAGGGCGAACAAGAGGAAATCAATTGAGGCCGGGGTGTTTTTAGTTCTTATTTCTTAACTTTTTGCGGGAGGGGCTGTGGGGGGTTTCTTAAAATGTGAGGCAGGGGTTGACGAATCTTCCCACAGAACATTCTCTGCAAATGACACACCAATCCTGGTGAGAATTCCCCTACACGCTGCCCCGTTTCTCAGCAATTTAGCAGATGCGAACTTGGGGAGCATCAGGTCGCAGAGGCGCCCCGCAGAGTCTGATGAGAGCTCCTTTCTCGTAAGACACGGAGAGACACCATCAACTGTCAGAGGTCACGTGATCCGAAAGTGAGGACGAGCGAGAGAAGAAGTCAGGCTCTGTGTGTGGGTGGCGAGGTGATGCGCAGAGTGATTCTGAGGGAAATTCTGACCCAACTACTCACACTCAGCAGGATTTGGTGAGGCAGAGACGGAAACATGTCAATGCAGAGGCGAACTCAAGCGTCACACCACATCGACGGCATCAGCGCCTTGGCAAAGAGACAAAGATGACGAGATATTTTGAGATATCTACATACAAACTTTGGAAAACAAATAAGGAAATGCAGTTTGCACATCTGCAATAAAGCCAAAGGTGTTTGTGTTGGATGTTGACTTGATAATGATTTTTCCAATAAAACTTGGAACCTCAAGTTCCGCGACTCTGCTTTACTCTGTATGATGGCGTACTCACTTTGGCCAGCAGAGGGCAGCAACTCCCGCCTCGCCTGTCTGTTGCCGTGAGCGTTCAGAAGTGTGTGGTTCAAAATTGAAATAACCTGACTAGTGACTTGGAACACGTGGAGTTAAACATAAAGAGCACATGTGTGCGTGTTTTTGTTTTTTATTTTTGGCATAGCAAATTAAACTCTCCTAGCGTTACATCAGCCGAGCTTGAACCTATTTCACACCTTGATGGAACAGGCCAAAATTAGAGATGGGCCTCGCCCACTGTGGTCAGCTGGTTCTGATTTGGAGGTCTGATCAAGCGCTGCTGCATGAGACTTAGATGCTGACACATTTGCAGCCGCGGTTGCATGTGATGGGGTGAAGAGCAACTCGCCGCCCTCATCCTCCATCACAGAGAGAGAGAGAACAGAATTAGAAAATACCACTCTACACGCCACATTTATCATTCAAGCCCCTGAATTTGCAAAACGCGCAAGTCTGTGTGGAATTAACGGCAGGCTAATAATGAGAATCGCGAGACAAATTGCTGAGCATTAAGTCAGGACAAAAATGTTCCGAAAATTGGGACAAACATGCAACATCAGCATTGGTAAATGGATGTTGTGGTTGAGTCTGTGGGGACTTTGTCTGGGGACGAGTAGTCGGCTCAAGTCCCAGCCCTGACCAAAAATATGAGGCCTTTGGGATTCTAGTTTGCCTGCCTGCCCTTGAGCAAGGCACCCAAACCCCAACACACTTGGGGCGTAACATGTTTGTGTGCAGCGCCATTGCACTATAATGCCAAATAAACAGTGTAAACTGGTGTCTTCCTCTCTCTCTCTCTCTTTCTCTCTCTAGAGCAGGTTTGAAGTGGAAGTTCTGATTTGAACTCATGTTGGAGACTAGTTGTCAGGAAACATAAACAATGAATGAACTAATCTGAATCAAAAATGAGCTAATCTGATTTTCTCATCATGCATTCATCATGTAAGTGAGCACAATAAGAAACACACATGGTTCAAGTCCGCAAAACAACATGAATACTTCGATAATAAGAAACAAACACTGTCAACTAGAGTTTCGGGGACATTTTTACGCACACTGGTATGTAGAAACATGTCCCATGTCTCCGAGAGAAGGTGGGCGTCCCGCTGGGCGTCTCCCGTCTGTCTCCTGGCCCGAGCGTCTCTGTAATCACAGGAGAAAACATCAGCTGTTTCCAGTTTCCTCCAGCTGTGACTCTAATTAATCCATTAGCTCTGCAGGGGCTCGGATAAACACGCCAGTGTCTCGGCCATATGATCCCATTACCATCGATGCCTGTCATGTGTTGGAAAACATCTTCCCCCTTCACAGTTTCTTAACCTCCCAAGGCGACGCTTGCTCCTGTCCTGATGGAGCTGCTGCTGCGTGGGAGGACGCAGGTTTACCAGAAGGCAGCTTAGGGTACCTCTGTTTGGACAGAGGAGAAAATAAGTGGAATTCTGTTCATTTTTGTTTGCAGACAACAGACATTTTGGTGATAAACTGATACCGTGCGATATAAGAATGCAATCATTCAATGCGCATTCATATGCGATGTAATGTTTTGTGTTTCTTATGACCCAACTTGTCATATTTCTACTAACTAAAGTAGTCCCTCTGCAAACATTTTGAAGCAGAATTTCTCCTCCTGCCCATGATTTCCCCCGCATGTCTCAGTTTAAAGCCCAAATCACATTAAGTGTGTTTCGCTGCGGTCCAACATTTGTCCAGTCAGTTGATTTGGATTCTCATGACACATACAGTCGGACATTTATGCATCTGTACGGTCATGATGCCCACTGACTGAATCGGCACAGAGTCCAAGCAGCAAATCCAGGAGAACGTCCCAGTTTAGCGAGTCTCAGTGGGCACACGGAATCAGTGGGGAAGATCAGAGGTCATCGATTAGGATTCTGATGCTTCCATCATTGTCAGACATGACGAGCCTCATGAGATCTACTCAGTCCCATGGTAAAGTGGATGGGTTCTCCCTGAGAATGAATACAGGAGAGACGGAAATAGCAGAAAAATACATGAATACATTTCTTGTTGTAAATTCACATACGTCATTAGGAAGACAGGCTGCAGTTTTTAAGTAATGGGCTGATGTTCCACCTCCCAGCCCCCCCCACTCACTAATATGTGCATACGTGACCGTACTGTATATGGTCCCATGACAGATAGAGATCTCTCTGATACAGAGGAGGGATGGAGAGACAGAGAGATGAGAGAGATGGAGAGACTGACAGACAGATGGAGCGAGAGAGATGGAAAGAGAAAGATGGGGACACAGATGGATGGATAGATAGAGAGATGGAGAGAGAGAGATGGACAGACTGACAGACAGATGGACAGACGTAGAGATGACAGAGAGGAGTTGAAAGATGGATGGGTAGAGAAAGAAAAAGAAAGAAATAAAGAGAAAGAGAGCAAGAAAGAAGAGAGACATACTTAGTCAATCCTATTGGGAGGTTTAAAGTTTCAGTAGCATAAAAAAACAGTTTTGAGTCTATTTGAAATATCAAGAATACAAGAAAAGACAATAGTTTATGTTAAAGACATAACATGGCAACATAATCCTATCATGATGCGTCATTACAGTAATTTTAGTCTTGAGTCATAATATATGTACTGTATATATATCACAATATACAGATCAGTAGTAGATTAACATGTATTGGACTGATGGTGGTGATAAAGTAATAGTACATAAAGAACATCACAGTTTTGTAATTGGATGTGCGATGATCTATTGGTTAATAATTTTTTTATTAAATACAAGTAAATATGCAGCTTGTTTACAGAGTTGTAACCTCAAGTCAGACTCAGACTGATGCCTCAGGCACATCGGGATGAGTCTGTGTGTGTGCGGCCCAGTGTGTGTGAGCACGCATGCTTGTGTGTGTGCGGTGCAGTGAGAGGCGTGCCAGCCCCGCCGCTGCCGTCCTTCCTGTGATGCTGCGGGGAGGTCTTTGCTAAAAAGTCTTCTCACCGTCCGGGCTGCGCCATTCGCCTCCGCAGCGCACCGGGCCGCACAGCCGCAGCTTTCCGCTGCCGCAGCCCGCAAGTCGCTCCGAGGACGCAGAGACACATCCACAGAGAAAGAGAGATAGAGAGAGGGAGAGGGAGACGGTGCAGCTGCCGGGATGGGAGACGCTCAATCGGTGCAAAAGAGGGATGCAGCGGAGCTGGAGGCTGAGGAGGCGGAGGAGGAGAGGATAAGGAGCACCCATAGCCTCACCGACGAGAAGGTTAGTCCCGTCAACAACTTTGAGCAGTGTTGAGTGTAAAGTTAAAGCCTGGGGGGGAGATCGGCCGTAGAAGTTAGCATTCATCCCACTACTAAAAAACAAGATTAAAAAAAACCCTAGACTAAATCCAACCATCTGGCAGTTTGTGTTGATGCTGGATTTGTCATTATTGCTGTTGCTGTAATGACACCACAGTGCTGTTGGAGGGGATGCGGCAGCTGCAGAGAGAGGAGAGATTTGTTCCTTTATTCTTGCGGAGTTCTTAGGCGCAGGTGCAAAGTGGAAACATCAGCAAAACACCCTGAAAATGTGCCTATGTGGGCCAAGCTGTTCTTGTTGTTGTTGTTACAGCTCCTGGCCTGAAAAGCTCTCAGGCTGTGTGGAACCTTGAGGCCCATGGGGGCGATGAGATTTCCACTTAGCTGCACTCGGGACGGGACAACATTGATTATTTGTATGGCACAGGAAGTCAGTCAGAGAGTAACACTGTCATCTGAGAGTCATTACACAGCTTACACACTTTACACCACAACCCCCCTCACTGCTCCCTCCGAACAGCACGTGAATTCACTGTACGGACGCACGACTTCACATGTAGCACAGAGAGATTCAATTCATCCTGTTTCAACTTGTTTTAGAGGGCTTTCTATACGCAAAACCATCACGCCACTTGAGTAAATGAAGAAAATAACTGATTGGATATGTGATCTGTTCTACTTTTCAGACTCACAGCAGCTCCGGGCACATCTGTGGGAAGGGGGACGGAGGCGATGGCAGCGCAGTCGAACTCAACGGTCTCTGTGAGGATCAGGTTGCTGCAGAGGGTGAGAAGTCGCTGGAGTAATTTTCAGAATTTACTATGTTTCAGCTGGTAAAACCTCAGTTGTTCTGAATTGACATGAATCTATTCCAGGGAATTTAAAAGCCATTTCAACGTTTGCTTTGTTATCTAGTTGTTGAGATTGTGAAAGGAGACGCAGCAGGAGGAACAGAGCATGAGGACCTCGCAGCAGAATCACCAAACGATCTGGAGGAGCTCGTACAAATGCTGGACGGCAAAGAGGAGAGGGACCAATGTGACCCCACAGAAGAAGCGGGAGAAGCTGATGTGCTCGCCAAGCAAAACAGCATCAACGAGAGCTTGAGAAGATTCTTCAGCAGCGTTGGTTTGAAGCTGACGGTGAGGAAAGGAGGAGAGAATGGTGAAAACTCGCCGGACGCGCTTTTTGAGACCAAAACAGACGAGCAGAGCGCGGCGGACGCAGTCGAAGATGCCGCCGAGGTGAGTCAAGGAGGGGACAACAATGAGCAAAGCACTGAGGTGCACACAGCAAAAGAGACGTGCGATAAGGACTCCACAACCTGTCCCACGCTGACGGAAGACAGCCCTGAGGACCTTTGGGAAAATGTGGAGCAAACTAACCTAAAAGCCAAAGACGCCTTAGAGGACATGACATCTGGAGACCAAAGTCCAATAACGTCCCTGCAAGACGCCGAGGAGGGAAACAAACCCGAGGAAGAACCAAATATCTCCTCACCATCCAGTCAGGACGAGGAAGTGGTCATGTCGCCTTTTAAAAGGTTCTTTACAACAGGAATCTTCTCTGCCTTTCGTAGGAAAGGTCAAAGGTCAGCGACTGATGAGAACATTGAGAAAAATCTCACTGACTCACATGAAGAACAAACTGGGACAAACAAGGAAGATAACGAAGCAAAACAACAGCAGGAGACGGAAGAGACAAGTCCAAAGGACCAGGCAGACGCAAGTCAGATAGAACAAAGACCAAGTGGAGAAGAAACATCAGCCACAGCTCCTTCCACGTCAACTGACACCCCTGAAATGAGAAATGAAGACATTGGGGACACCTCTCCTACTTTAGAGCCACCGCTCGTTGTGAATAATGAGACTGAAGGTTCTCAAGAGAGGATGAAGGTTCAAGGCAGCCCTCTGAAGAGGCTATTGTCAGGGTCCAGTTTCAAGAAACTCTCGAAAAAGCAGAGAGGGAGGAGATCAAGTGACTCAAAGCTGTCCGACTCTGGGGAGCAGGCGTCCGATCAGCTGCTGTCCTCAAGCGAGTCCACAGAGAATCACAGAGACGAGAGTCCCACACAGCCCCCGGCCGAGGCAGCGGAGGCGGAGGGAGAGGGTCCTTGGGCTTCCTTCAAAAAACTCATGACTCCTCAGAGACGTGCAAAGAAGCCGTCCCAGACCAACGAGGACCAACCCGCTGAAGAACCAAGAACAAGCGAGGGAGAGCAAGGGTCCGATCGCAGCACAGAGGAGGGGAGGAAACGGAAGGACTCTGCCGTTTCTTGGGAGGCAGTTTTGTGCGGATCTGGAAGGAGAAGAAGCAGAAAAACATCAGACACGGAGGATGAGGAAGTGCCGGGGACAAAAGATGGAGAACCTGGCATGGAGCCACCAATAGGACAACCCAATGTCGCCTCTTTCGCAGGTCCTTCAGACAGAGATGGAGGGTCCACGTGGAACTCGTTGAAGAGACTGGTCACCCCCAAGAGGAAAGGAAAGGACGAGGAGGAGGGCAAAGATGCACATGTCCAGTCGGACGGTGAGACGACAAAGGATGAATCCAGCTTCTCAATTAAGAAACTCATTCCCAGACGAAGGAAGAAAAAGGAGGCACAAAAGCCAGACCAGCTGTCCTCGGACGAGGCGGACAGGGAGGCGGCATCAGAGGACGAAGATTCAGACACCCCAGCTGTGGTCCCTTTGTCTGAGTTTGAGGTGGTCACCATGGATATGCCAACAGAAACAACAGACGTAGTCGTGGAAAGTCATGTAGACCTTGAACCCGCAGAGGACATCCTTGCTCACATGACTGAGACGATTTTACCTGAAGAAGGCCTGCAAGCTGAAGACAACAAGGTTCCAGATAATTCAAAGCCGTTGGTGCACCAAACCCCTCAACTCACTGGCTCAGCCGAAGAAGCAGAAGACCTAACAGACTCCAGCAACTACCAGCAGCTCAGTGATATTCCAGAGGAGGGCGTGATCGAGGAGACCATGGCCACACCGGCCTCTTTCGCCGACGATGCGGCCAGAGACGACACAATAGCAGAGGACTTGATAGAAATGACGTCCGAGGCCTTCACTGCACTGGAGCCCATAGATACCACACTGACGGATGAGACAGAGATGATGTCAGCGGTTTCTCAACTAACAGAATCTTCAAAAACATCTGGCAACACAACACCTGTGCCGGCGGAGCACAGCACCAAGACAACGGACGTCCTCCTGCACCAGGTTGTCGAAACCATCTCCACAACGCCAACTTCCACCTCACTCTCCCTCACTGACGTGAGCTCGGAAAAAATTGCCGGTATTGTTTCCCCTCAAGTATTTGATGTGAACGTCAAACATGAGGCCACACTTCTGGAACGGCACAGGCAGTCGGAGGCAACCAGCACAGAAACGGGGCTCCATGCCGAAGAGATGGACCACGTCAATGAGTTTGTTGCATCTAGACAAACAGAGAGCAAAGGTGAAGTTGAAGAAGCTATTTCCACACAGGTTTTACCTGTCACCACGCACACCATCGTCACCAAGATCACTGTGGATGAGGTGCTCCAGGCTGAAGCATCCCAACTGGCTGAATGCTTACCGGAGGAAGGTGCTGAAGCCGGGCCAATGGACAAGGAGAAAAGTAGCCCAGTTGACATCTCTACCATTGAGTTAAATCAAGATCAGATACGCAGCTCCAGTGGGGAGCCTGAAGATGAAAGCATACCTGCAGCAGAGAGAGATGAAACCGTTGAGGATCATGAAAAGCAAGAGGTACCAGCAGATTTAGAAATAGTTGATCAAAGCAGACAAGTTACGACTCACCAAGGTCAAAGTGGAGATGAGGAGCACGTGCCTTTGGAGGCAGAAGACAAGCAAATGTCTGCTAATGAAAAAGAGGCTGCAGTGAAAACAGAAGAGTGCAATGCTGATATACAGAAACAAAGCTCAGCACATGAATGTTCGTGTATGGAAGCAGTTGTGACAAGTCCTGATGAAAGCCACGCTCAGGAAGTGGAAAAAGACTCACACAAAGCAGAGACCTATGAGGTTGAAGCTGAGGAGCACATTGCTGAAGCTGTAGATGATCTTCAACCTTTGATACCTGTTCACATACCTGTGGTCAACGAGGAACCAGAGAGTATTCAAGTCCTAGAGAAAGAATTGGAATCCCTAGTTGACACAGCTCCTTGTGTAGAAACAGCTTTGGTGTCATCTGACAAGGGACCCATTAGTAGTGCCCATCTCACTGAGGTCATCACCGAGGCAGAAACCGAAGGTGAAGTTCCATCTACCGAGGCCGTGACTGCTGCAGTCAGACACGCTGAAGTAGCTGCTGTAACTACATGTGACATGCAGGAGGCCGCTGCTGCTGCACAGGCCGACGTTGCAATAGCAGAGGCTCCTGAAACGATAGAACCTGTGATAGAAACGGTGACGTGCGAGGTGGACGATAGGGAAGTAGTGGAGGTGGTAACACCAAACTCGGGAATAACTACGGAGACGGCGGAGGAAAGTGTGGTTGCATTGAATTATGTCCCAGCTGAAGAGTTTGAAGATGATCGCAGAATACAGGTGCAGGAGATTGGTGTTTATGTAGAGTCAGCCGAAGCCATTGTTAATGCAGTTCTGAACGCGTCGGTGAAATTAGCATCAGAAGTTGCCTTTGATTGCCACTGTGATGACAAAACCGAGAAGACTGGTTCTCCTACTTCAGACGACAAAAAGGAAGAAACCACTGGTGGTTCAATTGCAGCCATTAGCAGAATACCTGAAACTGCAATAGAGGAGGCATCAGAGATGCCAGAGCCAGTAGGAGAAGCACTGGTCTGTAGTTCACAGCTCCAGGAAACTGAGATTGTAACACCACTTCAGAAAATGGAGATGATGGCAGAAAAGGTGGAAAGCGAAAGCATGGTCGTGATGATGAACCTTCCCTCTGTTCAGCTTGAGGACGACCACAGAATTGAAGTGCAGGTAGTTGATGTTGATGTGGGGTCTGCTGGGCGGGGCCTTGATGCGGCGCTTGAGGTAGGTCTGATCCAAGGCAAGGAGGTCACTGATGTTTGTCACCGGATGGACGACACAGGAGATGAGCTCTCCACAACCTTGGCAACTGAGGAGGGGGTTATGGTTAAGGAAAGTCAAGTTAGCATTAACGAGGAGACTTACCAGTTCAAGGAGAGTTTAGCAGGGATGGCAACCCAAACATTGCAAGACATGTCATCTACGACAGTACAAGAGACACAAGCAGGGACGTCACCTCCGACAGTACAGGAGGCAGTAGCAGACATGTCATCCCAGACTGTACAGGAGTCATTACCTGAGACGTCACCCCAAACGGTACAGGAGACATTAGCAGACACATCACCCCACATGGTACAGGAGACATTAGCAGAGACACCACCCCAGATGGTACAGGAGACATTAGCGGAGACGTCACCCCAGACAGAACAGCAGACAACAACAGAGACGTCACCCCAAAGGGTACAGGAGACACCTGCAGAGACGTCACCCCAAACGGTACAGGAGACATTAGCAGAGACGTCACCCCAGACAGTACAGGAGACAATAACAGAGACGTCACCCCAAAGGGTACAGGAGACACCTGCAGAGACGTCACCCCAAACGGTACAGGAGACATTAGCAGAGACGTCACCCCAGACAGTACAGGAGACAATAACAGAGACGTCACCCCAAAGGGTACAGGAGACACCTGCAGAGACGTCACCCCAAACGGTACAGGAGACATTAGCAGAGACGTCACCCCAGACAGTACAGGAGACATTAGCAGAGACATCACCCAAGATGGTAAAGGAGACATTCGGAGAGACGTCACCCAAGACGGTGCAGGAGGCATTAGCAGAGACATCACCCAAGATGGTACAGGAGACATTAGCAGACACATCAGCCAACATTGTACAGCAGACATTAGCAGAGACGCCATTACAGATGCTGCAGGAGACACTGGCAGAGACGTCACCCAAAATGGTGCAGGAGACATTAGCAGAGACGTCACCCAAGACAGTACAGGAAACATTTGCAGGGACATCATCACAGACGCTACAGGAGACATTAGCTGAGACGCCACCCCAGACAGTACAGGAGACATCCGCAAAGACGGCACTCCAAACAGTACAAGAGACAACAACAGAGACGTCACCGCAGATGGTACAGGAGACACTGGCAGACACCTCACCCCAAACAGCACAGGAGTCATTGGCAGAGACGTTACCCAAGATGGTTCAGGAGACATTAGTGGAGATGTCACCCAAGACAGAACAGGAGACAACAACAGAGACATCACCCCAGATTGTACAGGACACATTAGCAGACACATCAGCCCAAACGGTACAGGAGACATTAGCAGAGACGTCACCCCAAACGGCACAGGAGACATTAGCAGAGATGTCACCCCAGACTGCATTGGAGACATTAGCAGGGACGTCACCACAGGAGAAATTAGCAGAGACGTCATCCCAGATAGTACAGGAGACATTAGCGGAGACATCACTCCAGACTGCACAGGAGACATTAGCAGAGACGTCACCCCAGATAGTACAGGAGACGTTAGCGGAGACGTCACCCCAGAATACACAGGAGACATTAGCGGGGACGTCACCCCAGACAGTACAGGAGACATTAGCAGAGATGCCACCCCAAACAGTACAGGACACATTGGCAGAGACGTCATCCCAGATGGTACAAGAGACATTAGCAGAGACGTCATCTCAGACAGCACAAGAGATATTAGCAGAGATAGTACCACAGTCTTCGTCAGAAATGTTACAGGACACATTGTCTATGATCTTACCTAAATCCACAGCTCCTCAGACCACCATTCAGGATGAAGTAGTAGACAGAGAAATAGAACCATCAAAAGCTGAAAAAGAACAGTCTGAGATGACTCCAAGTCAGATTGTTGGGTCCCAAGATTGTGCTGACAAATCTAATGGTGCTCTGAGTGAAGAGATCTCTGTTGATGGTGGCAAACAGCGATTGGAGGAGTCTGAAGTCGATCTGACAAAACGGGGTGTTACAACAGATGACGTGACATCAGGTGAGCCAAAGACCACCACAAGTGATGGCGACATGGTGGAAGCCCAACAACTGCAAGATGTCACAAATCACCCAACTTCCAATATCACTGGATCAGTGACATCTGAAGACAGTGCTGGAATCCCATCCTTAGGTGACATGGAAGACTTGGTGAGCCCAGTAAATGTTAAGTTTGGTCACTCAAATAATCAGTGTTCCTCATCGTCTGCTCAGGTTCAGGTACGTGAGCCATTAGAATCTGAACAGCAGATAAACGCAACACAGAAAATGGAAGCAGAGCAGCAGGCCGAGTCACCCAATGTCGATCTTCTGGTAGCACAGACGGTAGAACCAGAGACAGACTGTGAAGAACAAACAACAGCCACGATCACAAGTCTGTTGGACCAGTTCGAGGTTGGCATCCAATCAGTGGAGGCAGTTGAACCTGTTGACAAAATCCAGGTGGTGGAGAAAGTGACGCTAAGTTTGGAAGCAATCCCTGTGAGACAACCTTTGAGACAGATAGAGACAAGGATGACATCTGTGGCCCTGAGTCACCCGGAACTCATAACAGAGGAGGCACCAGAGGCCATCAAACTAATTGTAGAGGAGCATCAGCAGGAAGTGTGGCAAGATGCTGAGGAACACAGCATCACCAAGGAGGACAAAGAGACTGTGAAATGTCCAGAAAGTCAGACAGAAACTGAAGCCTGTGTTGAGGAGTGGAGACCCTTCGACACCTCCAAGACCCCAGAAGGACAGGGTAGCGATGGTCTAGCTGCTACATATGAGCATTTGGAATCAGCAGCCAAGTAGTAGAAAAAATGGAGTGTGATTGATCCATTGTCGATTGGTGAGTTCATTTCCTTCAGTTACTTTCCTTCAGTTACAACTTTCATCACATCACCACCACAATCAAAAAACAGCACCATCTTATGATTTAGCTTCTGAGGCTTCCATTGAAACAGAGGTGGGCAAACGTTTTGGCTCAGGGACCACATAGATTTTTAAAATTTGACAGACGGCCCGGGTCAGTACAAGGTGCTCACATATTCAGCATAAGCAGAAAACAGAGAAAGTATTACAGTAATATACGTACCTTTTGATAGGAACAGTGTTGTTGCTCAGTGTTGTTAGTTTTGTAGTGGCAATACTCAGAACAGACAAGTGTGAATTCTGTAACAACGTTTGGCGGGTCAGATTAAAAAGGTGAATGGATCTCTGGCCATGGACATACTTGCTTCTTGCCAACATTAGAAACATATAATCGGCAATGAGTAAATAAAGTACAAATATTCAATTCTGAAAATTGTTGAACGTTATCTTGAATTAACATTTTTGTGTATTTTCTTCTCTCTAGATTGGGAAATCCATTTGGATGCCATTAAATTGTGGAACATGTCGGCAGACAAACACAAAATGTCAGAGACAACAACAACAGTAAACACACATATTTTGTTTGGTATAGTATCCTCTGTGTTACTTTCCATTCACATGCCTTATTCAAGGGGCGATCTAATGAGAGATGTGCACTTGTTGAGACCAGAACATCCAAAGTGCTCAGGCACCTGTATTCTGAGCACTGTATCCACTTTATCAAGCATTCCATCTCACCCACAATCCAACAAGTGAACCATGTTCTTGTTAAAATGTGTTTAATTGTCTTACTTCCATCAATCCATCCTTCCTGTGAAATCTATATATCACAGAGTTTTCTTGGGAGAGAGGACTGAAGCAATATGTTTGATTGTATTCCAACTTTGGGATGTTTTAATGCTTTGCCAGCTAAACCTGTGGTGGTGACTGATTCCAAAGTTACACCATCTCAAAATAAAAACAGGGGCAGAACATCAGTTTGACTTCATTGAGATATTTACGTTATATTTTGAGCTCTTAAAGATAGATTACGCAAATTTTATGTATGCAGTGTAAAGCCTTTTATGTAAACAATTAATGTGACTTAACCACAATGAAGTGTGAGAGGAGGATTTACAAGGTTGAAATTTGGAAATAAGTTAACATGTCATTCTATGCTGAAGATAAGCATTTGTACAATTCAGCAAATATTTCAAATGTTTATTAAAACAATAATTTCATTTGAATAAATTACAAGTTGAAAGTACAGAGCCTCTGTGTGTGTTCTGTGAGACATAATTAAGGAAAACCATTGCAAGTCACAATTTTGATATAGAATAACAATTTTATGTTTGAAACAAAGACTTTTTTGAAATGACCTCAATGCATAAGACACGAAATTCACTCACCAGCTATAACCATGGACCATCAGCACAAGGTGTGAGCTGATACCAAAACACTCGCAGAAGCATTCGATTCCACAAACTTTACCAGAAACACTGAATACCTGGATCCATACTTGTGTATGTGCAATTACTTATTTGGCTCCTGGACAGCGTTGTCTGTCTCTGTCTTGTGGACACCATTGGCGTACGAAGCAAAGAGCAGCATTTGTGGCAGTTGTTGGTGAACTCTTTCAAAATATCATCCTTCCAAGTTCAAATAAAACCTACAATGTAAACAAAGAAACCATTAGACTTCTACAAGGATGAGGGCTTAATGCATTCAGAGGCCAAATAAGTCACATCCCCGATGCTCAATGATCCTCTACGAGCCGTTTGGCAATTGCGCTATGGCACTCACACTGTTGTGTCGGTTGGTGTGGCTGGACAAAGCAGAGTGAAACAGAGTGGTCTTACCTCGATGGTGATGAGGACGACGATCATCAACTCTAACCTGAAGCTGTGCTTTTCATTCATGTGGCTTCTCATCAGGTCTGTCAGCTGAGTGCAGTGCTCCAGCTTCTCATTCACAACCTGAGCAGACACAGAAAAGTTGTGAGCATGCGTTTGATTTTCTTTTCTTGGCTTTATCTTGAACTGAATGAAATTAAGAAAGAGGTTTGTTTACATTGACCCTGCGGTTGATGCTGAGAAACTGGCAGGTCTTTTCATAAAGTTTTTCCAGGTTTTCTCTGTCCCAGTAGAAGTCGGGTGTGATGAGAAGGTCAGAGCGTAGATTTATGCAATGTCTATCAGGATGGCAGAGGACAACCATGTGGAAAAATACTGTCTCCACATTGCTTTCACAAGTTTAAGTGTAGAACAGTAGGTGTGAATAGCGGGAACACCAAACCAACAAACAAGAAGTCCAACTGCGCAGCAGCTAGATGCAATTTTATTCATTGTATTTAGTACCACGTGAATCCAAATTACCTTAAACTGAAGAGCTCCCCAATCTTCTGCATGACCTCTGCCGAAGAGAGCTTCACTCTTCTGCCAAACTTCAGTGACTGCGGAGCAAAACATCGAATTTGACAAATTATTTGCTTGTGACATTAAGCTGAAAAAATGACACATGTAGGACTTGGCTCAATGGAAAATGATATAGAATGAATGTCTTTATGTGTGCACTCTGTACCTCTGGGATTGACTGGATGGACTCTACAAAGTTGTCTAATGACACTTCCCATATCGCAAGCTTCACTGACAGAGAAGCAAAATACAGAATCAAGCGTTAAGCGCATAGGGTAACACCAATTGATGCATTGAGTGCGTTAATTCGGTACAGTAAAAACAGAGCTGCATACCTGATAAACAGAGTGCATTTGAAAAGGCATATTTTTCCAAAACTGTTTCATCCTGCTCCGTGTTGTTACTCAAAATGAAGTTGCCACGTTCTAGCTTAGCATTTCCTCTGGTGAGACATGAGCACTGATTTTTAAAAAAAGAAGTATTATTCTACAGTAAAAGTGGACAGCATCAATCTGAGCAAAGAGTACATACTCGCTAAGTGTGTAGTTTATCTCCTCATTTTCCCAATGGACTAGGGCAACTTCATAGGGCTGAATCTCATGTTGTTCCAATAATCGCAACACTGTCTTCATCTGCACAGACAAAAGAAAAAAAACAGACAAAAATGACACAACTGGAGATTTTGTCGACTCCCATTATTTACTGCATAGCAATCGTATTACACTCATCTAAGCTCAACAAGACAACTTGAGTTCTGCGTTTTTACCATTTTCTCTTCAACATTCCAGAAGACCACTGATCCCTCCCTGAAAGTTCAGAGAAGTCAGTCAGTCGTGATAGCAACAACGAAATAGTCTTTATTCTTTGCATCATTAGTTTACTGTGCATCCAAACAAAGTGTAAATGTACCTAAAGAAGAACATGAGAGCGTCGTCGTCTGCTTTTGCTGCTGCTTCTGTGCCAATCACCAGCACATTTGAGGCATCTGAATGTCACAGCAAAAGCAGGAGTTCAAAATCACTTTGTTGGTGACCCAGTGCTTCATGTGAACTGTAGGGTGAAAATCACTTTCACACGCACCTCTTGGTAAGACGACCTCCTGGAAGCCGTGGGCTACCAAGTCGTGGCAAAGGGTTGGTAAGTGGTACTGATCTGCAGTGGCAAAAGCGATGCACTGCATCATATCCTGGAGGACACACATGCAAGAGTTACATAAAATCAAAACTAAAAACCAAAGGTGTTTTCACGGACTGTCTGTGTAAGTATGTGGACACTCAGCTAACCATCAATTAAACAAATGCTAAAAAAGACATTTAGACCAAGATCACTATGTAGCTGACCGTCTCTGTTGCTGTTGGTGACAACAAGGACGTTCATCACGGCAGATACTGCCTAAGCTACATAATCATAGCTGCTACCTGAACTCAGTTGTGATAAACTGAAATGTAATTTGTTTCTATACTGTCTCTATTATTTGCATTTCACTCTGCCGCTTTTTGCTCCACTGCGCTGTTCAGGAAACTTGGAATTTCCCCAGGTGAGGATTCATAAAGTAAATCCTACTGACGTTTAACACTGACTGCGGCTTGAAACACCAAAAACATCCTCCTGCCTTTGAGAAGTCTTCAGATAGCATTTGTCCATGCACTTTTGACTCACTGCAACAACATCAATAAGTGTACTGATAAGCTGTAACCTTGTCCTCATACAGTGAGGGCTGATTGGCTCTGGATGGTTGTTTTGTTCTTGGACCTTTGGGGATCCTCTTTGCAGACACAGCGACTGGGTTCAAACTAGGTTTCAACACAGATTTGACGTGGTTTGATGCGTGACGATGGCACATCACACTCCAGCGTTTAGGAAGCATTTCCAGCAGCATGCACGATGTGCTGCGGAGATCAAATCCACCTGGAGCAGACTGGTATGGTCTTGAGTGAAGAGTATGTGGAGAACCAGTTCTGGGATCAGAATGAGAATGAGATCAGGTGGACCATGTTGTAGCCTGAACTGCCCAGAGCAACAGAGTAAAAAAGTGTGGAAAAACAATCGGCAGTGCCAGAAGTCAGCAGCTTGTGCCTTAGCTGCAAGAATTTGAATCAGAATCGGTGTCGAACATGCCGCTACCCGTACCAGTGCGAGGTTGTTACCTAAATTGCTGGACAGATGGTGACATTGCTGCTGAGGCTGACATGCACATTGGTGATTTCTCCAGAGGTCCACGTAGTGCCAGTCTGGACCACAGCGTCCTCAGCAACATTTTGCCACAGGACCTGGCACAGCTGAACAACACAGTTAATGTACTGGGGCTGCACTTCAACCAGTTTGCATGATTTCTTTCACTCATGACCTTGAAAAACCAAGAACCATGAAAAGACAATGAAAACAGCAGAGTGAGGACTGCTGAGGAAATTTTGGAAAGACCGCTGAGAGTGTTACGATACGCGCTCCGTCACTTTGGGCCGCTGTTTTTTTTTGTAGCGTGCAGGGGTAATGTGTCGGATGTTCCATTACAACAGACTACTAGGGTGTATAACAAATGGAAACACTGAAAACACATGCTAAATCATGGGGATTAATGCAGTCAAGTCACTTATTACTGACCGTAACTGATAGAATAGCAAAGAGTATTCCAAACATTGACAATGATTCAACAGCAGCACTTAGTTATATCTAAAATAATAACGATAACGTCAGTTGTAGTTATTCCCATTGATGTTCACATATCACCCCGTTCATTGGCATGCTGACTATCAAACTGAGTGAGGCGTTTGCTAGTGTGCTAACAGCACAGCAACGTGAAGATACCTGCAGTTCTACGGGAGGCGGTGAAGGAAGTGGTTAATCGGATCCAGTCTGTCAGAAAACTACGTCACTCCAGTGTTGTTATATATTTTTCTGTGGTATTTTTCATGGATACATTTATAAAATATTGTGCGTACGTATGCTTTGCTAACAATGTGACATTGGCATGGGCACTTCCTGTTTGTGTTAGCGGGCTAGCTCTACCCTGAGCTCAGCCTGTCAGGACATACTAGTAGGTAATTTTAAGTGTCGCTTACCTGTCAACACGAGTGAAAAATGAACGTAGAGTCTGGCGAAACCTCTGCAAACATCTGCAAAGATGATCACCGCGTCACTTCACAACTGGACTTTGAGCTTGACAATAGGTTGGTCTACATGGGGAGAATACCTGAAAAGGCAAGCTAATGGGACAAAAACGTAGTGATGTCATCGTCAAGTTAGTCAGCATTTTGTTTCTTAAGAGAATTATACTTGTGTGTCGGTATGTCGAGGACATGTCACAAGATCCGGGATTTATTTAACACACTGCTGGATAATTTTTTATCTGACGCAACACGCTGGTCGCGAATTGGCAATCTAAATGCCTACACATGCCATAGTTTTGATACTGAATTGAAGCGCCACCTATGGTTGAACTTGGTATGGTTGAACCTGCATCCTGTGTTTTGTGTTGCTTGGAGACCTGCATGGTCCAAGGAGCAAGTGACAACTTTACAAAGACTTATCTTGGACCGCATCTCATTATGGAGGCTCTTGAAAACCCAGAGGAGGTAGGCTACACAAAAGTAAATGAAAATACAAAACGCATGGCTAGTTCACTCAGACAAGCTCCACTTTTGGCTGTGCTGAGACAAGTGTTGGCCTTCCTGGGTGCTTTATGTAATTTCAAACGTGTCCATAGTTCTGTCTGTATTGTATGTCAGTCCGTCTATTAACTCAATTATTCTTAAATCCACCACTAAAGGAGCCACAAAATGAGAAGGAAAGGCTGCGGATGAGGATTGGCGTGTTGGAGGAGAGTGTGAGGTCCTGTGAGCTGGACTGTAAAACCAGCAGGGAGACGGTGGTCAGGCTGGTGGCAGAGCTGGACCAGGAGAGAAAAAAAGCCACAAACAGCGCTGCCGCTCTCGATTCAATCAAAGTGGTAAACTTTAATACTAAGAATAATCTCTTTTGGAACCCATGATGGCCTTGCTCTGTTTTGAGAGTTGTGCCCAGGGAAACCACTTCAAATATTTTGAAGCGCTAACTGTCTTTCTGTCTCCAGGAGCTGGATGGTATGACGTTGGGAAGGAGAAGTGTGGAGGTGGAGAAGCAAACACTGACGGAGCGGCTCCAGGCCAGCAAGCGAGTCATTGATGCCGCTCGCAAGGAATCTGACTTTTTGGAGAAGCAGGTGGAGGAGCTTGAAAAAAAGTTACAAATAAGCCAAGCGGAGGCAGAGGCAGCCCAGAGGAAATTACAGACGTTCCTGGAGAAGGTGTCTGCACAGCTGCAGGGTGGCTGTGAGAACATCCTGCAGCCCACAGAGAGGGACATCCTGCGCAGAATGGATCACATCTGTAATAAGGTGATGGGCTGTAATTGTGACCATTCAAGCCTTGTCTGCTGTAATTGTTTGCAATACCATGGCAAAAGTAGACTCAACTTCGTTTACAGTCTTACTGCATGTACAGCAATCTGAGAAGCAAGGAGAACAAAATGAAAAAATATGACTCTAGAGCACCAAACGTTGTGGCTGCAGTATCGGATTGCAAATCAGTGTGCGGATCCATACCAACTGAAATCATTCATGGTCTCATGGCGACCACAAACTAATCCTTTTTCTCAAAAATGCTTACTCAAGCGTAATGTTTTAAGTAATACTTTTGTTGAGGTGTAGGCTCTCATCCACTCCATCCCTCAAAATAGTCAACACTCATCATCATTCTCTCATTTCATCAATCAAATTTCATCTCCATGTGAAATTGGAATAATAATAACAACTATGAGAATATTTTTAAGAGGTCAAGACAATCTACCCCGCACCATTTCTCCCCAGCAGCAGCAAAACAAAGATTTGAAAACTGAGAGGCTGTCTGCAATTTTCTTTTCTGGAAGGCGGTGTCAGACATGGAGCTGAAGCTGTGCCGTGTCTCTGAGGAGCTGAGCAGGCAGACAGAGCTGCAGCATGGTACAGAGCGCAGGGCTCAGCTGGCAGAGCAGCAAGTTCACGACTTGAGGGAGAAGCTACATCGCCTGGAGACGGAGCTGCTGACCGCAGATGTGCAGCGAGATGGGTTGCGACACAACAAAGAACATGCAAGTGTTTTTTACAAGTGTAAATGTATATGCAGTATAGCTGGAGTACAAGGTCTTCATTCGATTGCTGTACGAGGAAAAAAAACTGGTATAAGATGAGATTCCTGATGTTATTTGTATTTGAAGTGAGTTATTTACTTTTGCTACAGTATGAGGAGTTTCTGCAGCGACTGTCAGAGATTATGAAAGTGGACGGCATCGCGGTAGATGTGGGCTTCGATATGCGATTAAATCTAATCCTAACCCGCGCAGAACAACTTGTCAAACAAGAAGGAACAACTTTAGTGGAGAACAAAACTCTCGCCTACAGCTTGCAGAGAAAGGTACAAAACCAAAGCTGCAAGTAACATTTGATAACACTTGGGTGATGCATGGTGATGTCTTAGGGAGACTTTGCTCTTCTTCATACTGATATCAAAGCTTATTTTCAATAGCTGAAGTTCAACAAAGACCAACTCCAGAGCAAAGAGCTTCACATTCAGTTGTTGAGGAAGAAGCTGTCTGAGTTGGAGGAGGAGAAGAGAGGCCGCTCAGCTCTGGCAGTGGAGCGAGATGATGCTCGATTGGAGGCCAGAAAGCTGCAGAAAAAAGTGGAACGTCTGCAAGGCGAACTGAAAGCCAACAAGACCTCAAACACTCAGCTGAAGGCCCAGCTTTCTCACACCAACGAGCTCAAGGTAGAAGGGAGAGGGGTTCCTATTCCCTCCAGGGGCAGGATGGTTTATACCGCCTAGTTTGACCTTGCAGAGACCTTTGTTTGGTGTATATATTGATTCCTAACTTTATATATAAAAAAAAACAAAAAACAAAAAAAACCTGGCGGATAAATGTGTAAAATGACCTTTTTGTCATTAACACCTGACTGGGCCTCTGCTGTCACCATGTCAAGTTGAAAATCATGGAACAAAGTAAGACCATGCAGGAGCAGAGAAAGACGGTGGCTGAGCTTGTGGAGGGCAAGACCAAGATGGAGAAGAAGCTGGACACAATGAGTTTAGACCTACTGGGCTACGAAAAACAGAGCCATGATGACCATCAGCAGCTCCACACCCTTAGACAGACTCTGGCTCAGCTGTCTGAGAGGGAGAGAGAGGCGAGTATTGTTAGTTATTGTTGATAGACGAGCAGTGTCTGATTGGCATCGGGAAACATATTTTTTCACAGAGATGGGGGTTAGTGGTGCAGACCACTTGGTACAAAGCAACGAAAAAAGACTAAGGGAAGGTCTTTGCCTGGGCTCTAAAGCAAAGATGCAACCGAGCTAATAGTGCTGGTTATGTTTCAGTAAATATAGTACAGTTCACAGAGTAAAAAGCAAAACCTGACAGCAAATCCTTGATCATTTCAGAGCTGTCACTGGCTAAAATTTATTTGAGAAAAGCATAATTAGAGAAAAAGTGTTTTGTGAAAAAAAAATCTTCATAATACTGCCGGACCCTGACAACAAAGAAAAGGGATGCCAAAAAAATGTGAGTCAAGCCATGTTTAGTGGTCGTGGGTGGGACATGTTAAGATGCCAGAAAACAATGAGAAATTAATAACGTCAAAAATTCCATTTCCTGTTTTTTCAGTTGGTTGACTTCCAGAGGGTAGTGTCCGAGATGCTCGGTTTGGACGCCACGGCCATGGCTCTGCCAAATTATGAAATCATCAAATTACTGGAGAACCTTCTGCACAGCCACCATCACCCTTGTCATGTTCACCATCACCACAGCGTGCCCTGGCACTGTCCTAGCCATCAGGTCCCTTACCTCCCCCAATCCTGGGGTCTGACTGACAGCTCCTCCCTAGATATCTCTGCTGGTGTGGGGGGTGCAGCTCCCCTTCGTGAATCCTGAAGTCAGGATGTTAAAATGATCTCCACCTTCCCAGCACAACCTCCTCTACATTTATGTTGTTTTAGAAGAAATCCAGTTATTGATTAACAAATGTCGATTGCATAAGACACCATACATTTGAATGAATATATCAAATAAAGAGACATTTTGAAAGGCTGTAATGGCATTCACTGTTTTTCATCAATGGATTTACATACTTTTTCATACAGTATTTGTCACTGTTATGTACATACAATGTTATATAATTTTTCCTATATTATATTTGACATTTCATCTGACAATCATACAAAATATGCAGTAATCCTCTCTCTATAATACATCTGAATCTCGCATAATTTCATCGTTAAAAAATAAAACAATCATATCTCAAGACAATGGGTGACATGTATTGGTGGTACGATAACTGCCTTTGACATTAACACAAGAGGCCTAAATCAAGTGTCCAATGTACTGATGCAGCCGGTTAAAAAGAGTTTTACACAACAACTGGCTATGAGAAAAGAAAAGACACACACATGCCAAAATACAGGTAAAAAAATAATTGCAATGTCCGATATAATCGTCGTTACTTTACACATTTGAGTTACAAGTAAATTCACAAGCTAGAAGTTCAGCATTTACCTTTGGTGCTGTCCACTGAGAGGAGATATTTCCACATGATAGTCTGCTCATCCAGCTCTTGAATGAACATCAATGATGCTCCTCCACTGACACAGCATTACACAGAAAATACTGAGAAGTTTCATTTTATATTGCAAAGATATTAAGTGTAAGCGGTGGCTGAATTTTAGCAGAAGAGATGCAAGAGCAAAGTATTTTTGCTCCAAACTATTCGAGGGAGTCAATTTGATTCCAATTCAGGCAATACTGATGCAAAGATTTATACTGTAATGTACTCTTAAGAAATCCTATTGGTAGGGTCCTGTTCACACCGGAGGGGGTCCATTAGTATAGCTGAGCATAGGGTAGAAGGAATGAGCAAAGTTATTGGATTGCCCACAGGTGTAATCTTCTGCAGATATTGGCAGCAGAAAGGCTAAAGCGACCAGCAGCAGCAGGAGGAGCTGGAGAGGAACAGCCACCAAGACGACGCGACGCGTGAACGACGACTGAGAGAGTGGCACCATTCCTGGCTCAGAATGGGAGAAAGCGGATCCAGCGTCGCTGGGAGACCTGCGCACAGGCACAAAAACACACACAAAGGTTTAAATTGCCATGTCTTTGATCATGCCCTTTACCTGATATGTACTGTGAAACTATTCAGACCAAGTACTGATTGTTCCTTTAGTTCAGAAAACTTTCTTCTTGTTGAATGATTATAATCAGCTCTCATTCTTACACCTTTGCTATTCTTTTGTGATCAATTGTGGATTGCTCACCAACTGTCAATCCAACTAATAGCTACGTTTGGTGACTGGAGGACTGTACAGCATGTTAATGTAAACACTGCGTTGCAGAGGACACAGATCAAAACAATGTTGGATGATGCTCAACTATGTTTGCCACACAGATTAACAACAGCATACAAACATGAAAGAATCTGTACAATCCTGAACAAACAACAACAGCAGGGATGTGAGCTTGCAGAGGGAGTTAGGATCAAAGACAAACAGCATGCTGCAAACGATTTTTTGCAATATTTGTTTCCAGTTGAACAATGCAAAGCATGCCGAAGCAGGAGCGTAGCATCCAGACAAATTTTCTTTGACAGGGCCTGTCATATCAGCTCTTACTTGAACAACTCATATCCACCATGAGCATCATGATCTCCAGTGAAACACAAGTCTGAAGTCTGTTTACAGCCTCAAAGATTAAATGTGTTCACAAAAAAACTAGGACAAAAGTGTAATAGACTATTCCAAGTTTCAAAGTGGGGACGGATGACAATGGTACGCAACATGGCCCCTTACAACTCCACACACAGGAGACTCACAGAAGACAGACCGAGGGGGGGAAGGTGTAAAGTGTGAACCGACAAAGATAGAAATCCCAAAAACACAAGAGAAAAGAGCGAGAGGAGGCTGCAGCTTTGGTGTTGTTCATTGCAGACATTTACTGGCATTGCAATCTGATGGGGGAAAGACGAGTGCTTAAAAGTAGCAAGGCTGTGTTAGATACAGAGGTAGAGACTGGTGTTAGAGCGGTTGTGCCCTCTGCTGAGCGAAATCAAGCAGTTTGGGGCATTACAGGAGACAACACTGCACCTCGCATCTTTCTGAAACTCCTCTCTGAGGATGAGCGGGCTGCCACTCACCTCATCCACTGACCTACACACAGTGTCTAGACTGACAGAAGATTATGGAATTCACTGGCATTGAGAAAAAAATCTGACAAAAGCATGAACATTGGAGGCACATTTCCTTTTTGCCTCAGTGTCTAGAAAAGATTAAGAGCCCTGTGAAGGATTGGAAATATTGAGGAATTGGCCTCCCTGTGCACCATGTGCTGATGAGTTCCATTATCTTCTGCGTGTGCTAGAAACCAACAGAAAAGTACCTGTGGTGTGGACTGCTCACAGACGCTCCAGGCTGTGACAGACTACATTTGCCCCGTTTCTGTTTGCAATGAACAGGGGGGGGTAAAAGAAAGAAAGTATGTTTCAGTCCAGGCAAATAAAGATAAAGCTACTGATGAAAAGAAATCCCCAAATGAAAGAAGAGCAGCAACATAATCATACATGGAGGTGACATGATTGTAAGGAATCTGACGTTTCAAAGTACTGGAAGACTTTGAACAGCATTGACTTGAATGTCACACTGTTATACAAAAACTGGAGAATCTTTGGAAAATACAAAGCTACAGTGCAAGCCATATGATGCATGAAAACCATGTACACTGAACAAATACATAAACATATACATTTTTTCACTGATACCTCTTATGTATCCTATTCAGTCAAAGATATAACATGTCTTACAGCTTGCCCACAAATGTGTTGCAGAACAGTTGCTATTCCTTTCCTTTCTCAGAAAAGTCCAATTCCTGCTTAATGTAGATTACAAGATAAGTCCATTACACTGATGTCCTGCGTGATGGATCCAAACAATCAGATTATTTGGTTGTTGGTCGCAGTGCCCAAAGGTAGAGGAACCAGGCCACACGACATTTGTCTTTCAAGAAAGTGCAGCAGTGATACCTGTGTTGAATTTGTTCATTTCTCCAATACTAATTGCCTCCATCCTTGTTTCACAGAGATGGGTTGTTTACTCTCAGAGCCTGACATCTGCTAATCATCTACTTGCTCGATGAGGGGACGTAATATGTGTCTCTCAGTACAATCCTTTGTGCCTCTGCCTCCATGGCTTGCCGGCACGATGGATATTTCTAGAGATGTCCGATAATATCGGCCCACCGATATTATCGGACCGATATTGGCATAAAAATGTAATATCGGTATCGGATTTTTTGGCTTTAAAACCGATAAAATAAAAACCGATAAAAATAAAGTAATGCTTGCGTTACACCGAAATAGTGCCTATGCGCTACTGAAGTGTTTACCGGCGCACATATCGGTATCGGCCGATATCGGTAGAGTTGGACAATATCGGCATATCGGGTATCGGCA
>OMPJ01008980.1:21094-84504 GCA_900312935.1 Carapus acus | reverse complement strand
ATGACTACAATAACAAAACTGGTGTGCCTGTCCCCTGTGAGTGTGTATGTGTGTTAGTGTGTGTTAAATCATAGAAGAATGAAAATCACACTGCCTGTTCTTATAGCTGATTAGCGTCTGAGACTGTTTGATTTCTAAATCAAACTACATCTCTGTAGTAAAGTAAATACTAGAGATGTCCGACAATATCGGCCCACCGATATTATCGGACCGATATTGGCATAAAAATGTAATATCGGTATCGGATTTTTTGGCTTTAAAACCGATAAAATAAAAACCGATAAAAATAAAGTAATGCTTGCGTTACACCGAAATAGTGCCTATGCGCTACTGAAGTGTTTACCGGCGCACATATCGGTATCGGCCGATATCGGTAGAGTTGGACAATATCGGCATATCGGGTATCGGCAAAAAAGCCAATATCGGACATCCCTAGATATTTCTCTTCTTTGCAAATGAATGAATTGCAGTTTCACCTGCAACAGGTAGTATAAGGCTGGTGGATGCAAACATTGTGAACACAAGAGGTTTAGAGGTGGTTATGGACAATTTGGACAATCAATCTACACATTCTTTAAAGGCTTGTAGACATATTATCCACAGAGCATGATGGGACACTCAATACCAGTTTTGAACATCCAACAGCAACTGAAAAAAGTAACATAATATAACACCAATACACTGATTTGGGCTTATACGATCCTCTTGAACAGCAAGATTGCTTCTCCTTTTGCAACTGTGCTGATACAATAGGACTCTATGAGAAGTACAATAAGATGGTTGGTCAATTTGGAGATAGTAGAAGAGGCAAAAATACCAACATAACCAAACACTTTCCTGAAAGAAATTGTATCAGATAAGAATAAGTGAATATCTGATTCAGTGACTCTCTAATAGGGAAAAGTGTACAAATCAAGAACACGTGGAAGGAATAAGGCTCTGTGTTGGACGGGCAACAGCAGATGGACAAAAGCGTTGAGTGATTCTAAGCTCACGGTCCGAATTTCCCTTTCAGCTGTTCTTTACGGACAAAAGTTAAGGTAAACACTGGCTAGCGAACACCTTTAGTCTCATTGGTGAGCACCTTAAATCTTAATGAGTGACGTGTTGTAGGTGTGAACATTACCGATCGTCGATGACTTGGCGTGCTCCTTCCTGATACAGGACTGAGGGACCCTGATGTGTCTAGTTCGTCAGCAGAAGACCAAGAGGAAAGGTCCTAACAGGGGTACAAAATATTAAGAAACAGGTTGAACGAAATCTGAGGGGAGAAGAGTCTCGTGTGCTTTGAGTGACTCACTTGTTGACTACTGGTGATATCAAGAATCTTGGCTAGGTCTCTGAGATCTGCGGTAACTCCCTTCAGCAGTAGTTTTAGTCGATTCCCAATCACATGAACTTTTTCCTTGGCCTCGAGGCAGTCGCTGCCTTGAGAGTTGACCAGCAACTGCAAGGACATGTCTTGCAGAGAGGCAACCTTCAGCTGGGAATCCAGCAATTCCTGGCGTATTTGCTGAGGGGAATGTAAAATCTTTCACTCACTACAGTTATCAGAATGTAATGCTCATTGTAAAAATGACCTGCATGTTGTTCTATACCATGTTCTGAAAATAGGCACAAGATATATACGAGTGTTTAAAGTAGGCTTTTCTTTGACAAAATCTTGTGGTCTTAGGGATGACAGCATATCATTTGTCAAATTCAGAGTCTTTAAAGGTTCCGTACTTTGAGTGCTTTGTGATGCTCTTGCAGAGTTTCACTGTCCAGAGCGGGATCGATCGGAACCACTTCATTCCTCCTTCGGTCAATATTTTCTAACCAAAGGAGTAAACCGTGGCTCATCTCATGAAAGTCCTGTTGATCACATGCATACAGGGTGAATGATTATTATTGATTTAGTCAATTAATTAATATTGTCAGTATGGGATTTTCACTGTTTTTAGGTGTTACCTACTTGGCATTGCATGAGGGCTTCCTGTAAAGAGGACCTCCACTCATCAAGAGAGCAACCTAGTTTGTCCCAATGATTGTTCATGTCCTTCAGTTTGGCCTGGAGTTCTTTGGACTCCTCTGTATCTGAGTGCAAAAATTCTGCACTGCATAGATTGATGGACAGCACGATCGCCTTGCGTTTATCAAAAGCCCTCTGAAGCTCCTGTGAGTAAACATTTCCATTTTCAGCCACTGCATGTTCACACTCATACCAGTGAGTTAAAAGGAATGAGGCTGGGAGACAACAATGATGTCACCTTAAGCTTTTTGATGCGAAGCTCAATTGTCTGCATGTCGGTACTGAGATCCAGCCTTTGAAGCAGCTCCAGTTCTTCTCCTGTTTGTTCCAGCCATATCCATACATTGCTCAGATCTGAATTCAGCTGCTGCCACTGCTGCTGGTTCTGTTTTGTACGCATCTCTTTGCTGAAGTCTTGAGCTTGCAAGAGTTCCCAGCGTTCAATCACTCCTAGAATGATGGATGTGCAGTAAGAGCTGAGGTGTTAGTGACAATCGAGGCGATGGTAAATACTGGCATGGTGTAAAAGAATGAACACTAACCCGATGTTTGGGACTCTGAGCTACTGGGATCTGCAAGCCCTGAGATTGTGTCCTCCTCCTCTTTTAGCTCAATGCCCATTCTTTTCACAGTGTCTATATTGCCTCGGCACTCCCCTAACAGTCGCATCTATTGGATGTATGTAAATCATATAAAGATGGGTTAAAATGCAAAGAAATCTAGTAACTTTAGGGATATTAATTGTGTAGCAACAACACATACATATCCCATGTAGGAGCCGTCTGGCTCAGTCGTTGTGGGTGTTCGATTACAGCTGCTCTCAGTTTGAAATAGATGGAAGCGGCCAGCATCGAGACTGTGAATGTGCGAGTCCAGAGAGGCAGCATCTCCTGTGAACACAACATTGCTCATTAAAATATCAAATGTTTGACCTTAACGTTTAAAAGAGAGGATAGGAACCACACAACATCTCAGCGTCAAACAAGTCTAAGTCTTCAGGTAATTGTTCAAGCTCCTACTGTGAATTTACACCATGCTTTTCTGAAATAAAAATGCATGTCTGTCAATCCACATTGGTTAGGTACATAGCACTGCAAGTCAAACAAAGGTACGAAAGCCAGTTAGAAAGAGGGGTTAGGTTGAATTCCATTTCACTTCTGCCAAATGACAAACCACTGCAAAATCGGTGTGTTGAAATCAATAAAAAAACAGAATCGACCTAGCCCCAGGGTTAATAAGTGTTGCCATTTTTTTCCACATTGATTTAAAATATGTATGACAGAGGAAATCAACACAAATCAATGTCCAAGCGCATGAACAGTCTCTAGGTGTGGTCACACGTAAAGCTGCTCTGGCCCCAAACATTTGTGGCATGCTGGGGTCTGAAGGCTGTTGCCTACCAGTGGAGGACCTCAGTGTTTGTTCTGTTAGTTTAACATAGGCCTCGGGGCTCTCAGGAATCACTACATCTGAAAGAAACATTGTATAATACATTTATTCAGCAGCAGACAGTGCGACCTCACTTTCTTTGTCTGCTGAGTAAGCTCTTTGATTCCACCACACATGAGAATCTACAGAAAAGATACAAATACTGCTATAGTTAAAGGAAAACAATAATGTCTCCGATTGCTAGTGATGTGTAGAGGAAAACCCCACATACTATTTATGATAAACAACATTGAACACCTAAAAGAAGATGTAATTAGACCAAGTCTATACGGACATCTTGTTAAGCGCATCAACAGTTTGGCATTGGTGATGTGTTTTCTCATTTGAACCTCATTTTTTACATTGGCATTTCTACTTTGTGGGAAATTATGTGTGTTTCCTGCAAAGGTCAGAATCACTTTGAGTTGCTGGCAGATGTTTTCCACGGTCATTGCTCCGAGTGAAAATATCTACGATCAGAACGTAATTAGCTTTCAGAACTGACCAGACAGGGCTGAGGCAGAGCGTTGCATGAGGTCTCCATCTTCACTCTGGTGTTCTCTCAGGGCCCTGCTGGCACTCTCCAAACTACGGCTTAGGTCGTAGTCATGGTCCCACTCCAGAGGAATAGAGTCCACGCTGGCTGGGGTGTCCCTGCCTGAACGCTCTGTTCTTAACTGGGCTGTAAGAGAAGCTGAGCGGCCAGAGGATGGAAGAGGTGAGAGGAATCCATCTCCAAAACGTTCACTCCATGGCAGGCTGCACAAATCACCGGGCTCATCGAGCTCCAGCTCACGATCTGAGAGTGACACCTCGGTATCATCATCTGCAAGCTGAAGAACAGGTTTTAGAAGAAATAATATACAGAAAAAGGCAAATAAATCTAAAATGTTTTGAATGAACTGTCAATTAAGTCTTACTGGAAGACGGATGAGCTTTTTGTAGTAGCGTTCAACTCTTCCAAAAACTTCCTGGCAATAGCGCTGCAGCTCCTCAAGTTCCTCCTCAATAACAGCAGCATCCAAAGGCTCACTCTTCTCAATTAACATCTCTCCCTGGTGAAATATTTGTTCGATCTTGGCAGTAGTTAGAGAAATCTCCTGCTGGAATGACTGTAGAGCCAGAGAGGCAGAGTAAACAAATGGTGTTGCACCCTAAGCTTAATGTCATCAGCAACACCTCCATACGTACCCTGAGTTGTTTGATTTTAGCCTGAATGTCACACTCAGAAAAGTGTTCTATATTGGTCAGCTGGAGATCCATCTCTGTCAGCCACACCAAGATGCCATCTCTAGCTGTCTCAAAATCCTCTCTCTGACTGATGAAGTGCTGTGGAGAATTAAAATCTGCTGTTAGACACATTTGATGAAAAAAAAGGGACGAAAGTAACTCATATGGAACATCTGGATAAAATGGAGGAAGCCAAAGAATATGCTATTCAAATAATCATCATATCGGAACCTTAAGCCTGCGTAGGATGGATGCAACCCGTTTCTGCAGGTTGTCCCACCGCTGGTTGGCATTGTTAGCCTTCTCCTTAAGCTGGCTGGAGGAGTCGGTGCGGTTTTCTCTGGCCAGACGGCGATATTGTTTGTTGATCAGTTCAAGCTGTGTTAAGCTTTCGTGGACTTGTCTCTGAAATGTCTGAGGAACCACACACAAAGCAATAGATTCAGATTTACAGGACAAATGCCAAGAAAAAGATACAAAAACAGAAATGATAGATGTCTATATGTCACTTTAGTAAGGTACACTATCCAAAGTTATTTCCCATGTAAACCAAGAGAAACAGTTTGATAGTTGATTCCAGAGGGAGTTGAATGTACTATACCTCAAATTTTTTAAGTTCCTCCTTCGCAACGGTGTACAGTACACCAGAGGAGTTTGGCAGAGCTGCAGTCTTCTCTGAGGTGACAAGCCATTCCTCAAATCGTGCAAAATCATCCAAAAACCTTTGCCATAAACGCCATGTCTCTTCAATCCTGAGAAGAAAACCAGGAAAAGCAAGTTTAGAATCTTGGTAAGCTTGTTTATGGCAAACTGTGTGGAATCTGTGTCTTACTTGATCCTTCTCTCCATGGACAAGGCACAGATGCTCCTCCATCGGCGATCCAGGCTTCGCGTTGCCTGTTGGATGGAGTCACACTCTGCATCGGTGGCACAGGCGTCACAATCGTGGAGAAGCACCTCACATAAATTCAGGACAGATGCCACTCCAGTGCTGTGTTTCTCAATCTCACGCTGGAGCTCCTGGATGGCATGGATGACAGACACGGGACATTATGTATGTAAAATTATGAAACAGCAAGAATGCAGTAGAATGCACACACATAATGAAGAGCATATTTTGCATTACCTGCTGCAGATCCAGCTTTCTCTGAATCTCCTGAAAGTCACACATGTCATAGGTGATAGGTGTGGACAATTCAGCCTCGATGTGAGCCAACCAAGAGCGGAGACTGCTCATGTTTTTGTCAAGCTGCTGAACGGCCACTAGGGTCTCTCTCAGCTTCTTCACTCTGTTAAGGTAAAAATTGTGTCCGTGTAATTTGGGGGAAGGCCCACAGCACACTAAACAAAATTCTATCGGAGCTTCTTGTTATTGAGTACACAAGGAGATGTCAATTCACATGTTAAATTTTTTTCAGTTTTGTCATAGTGCAATACCTTGCCCCGATGAGATCCAAGAGGTGTTGCCAGCGATCACTGACTTTGTTCAGTTTTTGCTCGATGTCAGAGGCTTTGCTGTGGTGGCTGGCTTTGGCCAGGCGCTCTCCCAGCTGGTGCAGCTGTAGCTTGTTTCCTTCAGCCACTGCAATTTCCTCTTGGTAGTCCTGACAAACAAAGTAATGCAAACATATGTACACTATATATACTGTGTCACGTGCATTCATTGCTTGCATACATTTGGTGCATCTGAAATTATGAGGAAAACAAGCATTGGTATAGTGGTGAACTACTTAGAAATACTTTTACGAGTAACCACAAGACAGAGTGAAAAAAAAAATTCTGTTTACCTTACGGAGCTTCTCGATCATTTCCTCAATGCTGATATCTCCATTTTGAGAGACTTTGTTCTCCATGTTAGTGAGCCACTCACAGAGTTCCTTGTATTTCTCGTTGAATACTGTCCACTCGTTCAGCTTTTCACTCACCTGCTGCCTTCGCAACGAAAGCTGGAATAGCAAAACACGAGTATTAAGGTCAAATACAATGTGAATGCAGACAAGCTGTGCATACAAATTGTAGAATAAATAAGGGAAAAGCATGTAAAAATGTAGCCGTCAAACTTTAACGTTAAGGCATCTTGAATTGCTGCATATGTAGACCATTTCCTGTGTGACATGCAGCCTCGCTACACAGGATGCAAGAGTGAAAAAATAACTGTGGTAACTTAGTTAACGTTGAGGTTTCCGTTACTAGACTGAATGACTGAATAACCTATTCCTTGGCAATGGAATACTGCATTGAGGAATATGCAGTAATTCTAAAAATGCACTGTTAGTAGTGTCTTCCCAGATTTTTCTCACTGGTCTTCAAGCAATTCTTCAAGCATTATTATTACCTGATAAGGAAATGACAGCAGAACTGCAACATATACGCACTTGCATTTGTGATATTTTCCCTTTGAAATTCTGTCATTTCATTTACTCTAAACGAAACTGTAATTTCACTTTCAGAAAAGTTACATGTTTTTGTATATCACGAGCAACCCCATTGGACATCTTTTGTGCTGAGATCAAAGAAAATACAATTATACTGTTCCCCACCTGGTGACAGAGTTCATCCCACTGTCGATGCAGCAGCTCAATACGCTCCTGTAGTACGGACATGTCCTCAGCAGTGATGTAGCAAGATAGGGACTCTTTTAGCACAGAAAGATGGGCGAGGTCCCCAGTCCAGCCATCAAATGTATTCTCCAGGTCCTGTTTATGCCAGAGTGTAAAAAAAAATGAAGGTGGTGCAGGAGTAACTGCAATTTATTTCGATCTCTCAAGCAGCCTGTGAAAGGTTAAATTCTGCCTGCATAGACTACATCATGTTCAACATGGTTTTTCATGGTTAACTTTGAGTCTCTCCATGGTCTGGGTGAAAGAGCCCAACAAAATTAGAGACAGCGTTTAAATAAGGATCTCAATGACAATAAAGTGATTTTGATCAGCAGAGAAGGAAATGTGTCAAATTCAAGCCACAAAAAAATGACTACATCATGCTGTGTAAAAAGCAATGCGATACGACTCTCACAACCAAATCGTATTCCTGATACTTACTTTGCAACGCATTTGCTCAGTTTGTAGATTCTCATGGTGATCAGGTAGAGGCTGCGATATCTCCCGTTTGAAGGCTCGAAGCTTCTCTAGTGATCCACCGATGCCTCTCTCACACCTCTCCCAATCCTTGACACACAAAAAGCAATCACATCAATAATGTGAAAATACATATAAAAGAGAAAAAAAATGTTCAAAATTCATTCATTCTTGAATTGACTACATGCTGGCGAAAGATACACCTTATGTCTTCTGGTGGTCTTACCTTTGATAAACTTGTAAGCTCTCTTTTTTGTTCTTCAAGACAGAGGCTGGCATGCTTCCAACGCTCCTGGATTTCTGTGAGTTCCCCCTGCAGGCCGACCTCTGCCTGACTGTCTGCCGACAGGAGTAACTGTCTGCCTGCCTCAACTGTCAGGATGTAGCTACCTTGTTGACGTTGTAGGACCTTTTCCTTCAGCTGTGTCAGAAAAGCACAGGCAAAGTAAAGACACGCTTTTCAAAAGATTTTTCAAGTCACAATACAATGATTGTCAAACAAAACTCCTCTGCATTATCTTGATCCAGCACCACTTAAATGATTTATGGTTTCTTCAAGAGGTATGCCAGTGCATGCTATCTTCTCTCTTTATTATGTGTGAGAAAAGGAGGTATTTTGTGTCCTGCTATATGTGTTTTACTTGCCTGGACAGCGTCCAACATGGATCGGACTTGCTGCAGAGGTATCATTGTCCCAGCTTGAAGGGGTTCCACGGGGTGTGAGATCTCCACAAGCCATTTTCGTAGTTTCTCCACCATTTCTCTGTAGCGCTGCCACTGGCGTATCAGACTATCAATGATGCCTCGCCTCTGTTGAGCACGTCGCACGACACCTTGCCACTGGTTACTCAGTAGAGCCAGCTTTAGGTTGAACTCATCTCTGCATCACACAGTAGATGCATGAATCATTAAATACATTGGGAACACATTTTGTATTGTTTAATTGTATACAGGAAATAAATATTCACTGTACCTGTCATCTACCTGGCCCTGCTCTAACATTTTCTGTCCATCACTGATGATAGAGTGGAGGATTTGCTGGCGACTGAACATCTCTGCTTGGAATAACTATGGAACAGACAAGATTACCTCAATCATGTAGCAAATCACACGAGGAATTCTGAAAAGTTGTTTCACGCTGATACAAAAATAACTTCAACCTCATGAGCTTTTTGCTGCTCCATTAAACTCTGATAGTTTCCAGAAATATCCACTGCCAGATTCTCTTCAGTTTGCACAAGGAACTCCATCCATGTTTCACACTTCTCCAGGAAGGTCTGCTGCTGTAGTAAGCAAGACTGAAGTTTGCTGCAAAGAACGTAGGAGGAAGTAATGTGATGCATAATCAAAAACTGAATATTTACACAATACAAAAATCTATGTTTCTCAAGTAAAAGACATTTTTTTGCAATACCTAAATCTTTCAGTAGTTTGTCCAGACGCAGATGACCAGCTCCTGTTGAGATTCTGCATGCGCTTGATCTCAGAGTCATTAAGAGGGAGCCGGTAACCAAGCTCATTAAGACGCTCTAGTTCAGGGGCCATACTGCTGAATTTCAACATGAGTTTCTGTGGAATTCAAAGGCAGGTAAATACCGATAGTATCAATACTCTCTGTCTAATCTGATCAAAAGGCACACAGGATTTCAACAGAATTATTACTTTTAGGTCCTGCATGCGATCCTGGATGACCATCAAATCCGTGGATCCATTAGGATCCTGTATTTTAAGAGCATCGTCAGCCTCAGATATCCAAGATCCCAAAGAGTCCAGCTGGTCATTGAAAGTTTCATAATCTTGCACTCCAGTCTGACAACAAAAAACAATAACAGTAAAATTCAACAACCAGATTTATGATTCAGTCTCCACAATCACTTCAAAAATAATCAATTACAGACTAAATCAGAAACAATGAAATAATTTGATAATTGGGCTACGAATACTACCATTTCAAGTATAACAATCTTTATCAGTATCTGTTGGTTGCTGCTTGTCTGTTAGTTCACCTGTAGTGAGGTAAGCAGTCTGGTAAGAGCCTGCTCCACTGTAGACAGTCGTTGGGTTAGAGAGAGACGGTCAGACTGAATGGCAGATGCTGCAGATGTGTCAACTTGCTGCTTCAGCTGATCCCCAAGTTCCTGCAGAACTTGTAAAGAGGCTTGCACAGGTGCCTGGGACCGTAGCAAGTCCTATGATCAAACACAATGATGAGATTGAAAAAATAAGACAAATGAAAACTTTACAGAACTCTGATTTGTCAATATGGCAACAGCCAATCCCAGCTGAGGATGTTTCAAACCTCATAAGGCCTGTGATAAGCAAAATTACACAAAAGATGTACCGGTAACTTTATTAAGTCTTGAGAGTTGTCATTTAATGCAACTCTGCAATTAGAAATGTATTTTCTAAAAAAAGAACGTACAACTGGGTCATTATCTTAAGTGTACTGTTTACGTGAACATACATGTCTACATGCAACATTCAGAAAGGAGAAGAGCTTACTAACACTGCATTCTTGGATCCATTCCGAAACCTCATCGTCAGCAATGTCTTTGCTGCAGGCAGTTTTGAGAAGCTGATCTGCCTTTTTCTCCTGCAGCTGGATGTTGCCACAGCTTTGCTCATACAGCTCGTTGTAACGTTGCCATAGCTGTAGTAGAGCTTTGCTGCATCTCAGACGCTCAGCAATCTCTTCCAGCAAGCTATTCCATCTGCATATTAACCAACAGAAGATGAAGTTATTCGAAACTCATAAATTTACGTGAAGGACATTGACATATAACAAGTTATGTCATAGTAGACATGTTCCCTTTATCAAGTAATTAGCTTTGGATTGAAATTTTCACTTTCACAAACTTTGGAAAGTCGAACGACATGTCTCTAAAAGGTCAATTGAAGTATAATATATACCTTGCATTGATATCCTTAAGAGCAGTATTGAGAGAGTCTGACACTGAAGGGTGGCACTCCTTTAAAAGTTGGTGAATTACAGCACCAAACTTCCTCAGACTGCTCTCCTGTTTCTCAAGCTCCTCTTGTAAATCCTTAACAGAAAATACACATGGGAAGGATCAATTTAACAGCGAACCTAATTTAGGATGTAGAGTGATAGATTGCTTGCACTTAATCAAAAAAGTACCAGATTTACAGTACATCAGTTCACAGCATAGTACACATAATATACCTGCAGACTCTCAACCTGCAGTTGGACAGCCTCCAAAGATCCTGTGAGAAGGCAGAACCGAGAAACAGAGTACCTCCCCTCCATGAGGTAACTGTTGATCTCTTCAGAGGCCTGCTTATACAAACTCCATTGATCAAGCACTGAACTCAAGCTGATCTTTAGCTGCCCTATCTGTAAAAAATATAAAACAATATATAATAAACTGATTGGCAAACAGACCACCAATCATGGGGCATGAGGTCAATTGGTAACAAGCATTGCTTGAACAACAAAGTGTACCAAGTGGTCCAGGTTGGCCCAGGTGTGATTGACTCCCTGAAGAGTCTCCATGACTATAGCACAAGCCTCGTCAGTCTTGTTCTGGACAAGGGCACAACCCTGTTCCTCCACTCTCTCTAAATCTTTCTCCTTTTCCTTCATCATATCATCCATTTCCTGAAGATGTTGGCAGAAAGATTAACAGAAAAGAAGGACAGCAAAGGTAACAAAATGAAGAAAGAGGGGTTTACCTGGCAATCTCTTAAAGCATTTTGCACCGATGTCAAATCCTCTATCCTGTGTTTCCTTTTCAGCCTCTCCTCTTGACTTCCCATCCATGATTTCAGGGCTTGAACACTACTCTCATACTCTAACCACATTGCCAGTAGATTCTCCAAGAACTGGATCTACAAGAGTGAATGTTAAAGTTCAGAATTTAGATTCTCATGTAGCACTGCTGAGATTGGACTTTGTATTCCATTATTTGTTTCGGTGGCTCTGCTCGCACCCTCTCATTAATGCGTCCTTGTAGAATCTGCCATCGACGATTCATTGTGCCCAGGCGCTCCGCAAAATCTGTCTTGTCGCTCCGTTTGCTGTCCACATCCTGACCACTGATCTGCAGCACTGACTGGTTGACAAAGTCAACAGTAAGTTGCTTGCAGCTTAAATCTACCCTGAAGCCCTGGAAAGAGGAAGCAATTACAATATTACATGTGCAAGGCCAGAGGTAATATTGACATCCGTGTGAATAACTTCTACACAATGCAAACACAAGTATGCACACTAGGTAAAATGATTTTTGAACACTATTTGCTAGATGTGTCTTGGAACCCTATGTCACTTGTTCACGTTCTTGATTTACAAAACACCTCACACATATCAGCCTTTTCATTTGAATGTTAGGGTTTTTGCTATGGAGCCAACTCAATCTTTCAATGAAGGTATCAGAAAGTTTTGTACCTTGTACTTTTGCAAGTAATCCTGTATCACACTGGAGCCAACTGCGCTCTTCAGATTCTCCTCGTCTTCATCAGTAATGCTCTCCATCAATGACATCCAGTTAAAAAGCTCAGAAATGGCGTGACGGGAAGCCAATTTTTCCATTTGGATCTGGTCAGCAAATAATGGACATTGGAATAGAGCACTAAACATCCATGAAGAGAAGTCAAACATAGCACTGACTAATCATATTACAATTTTCAAAAGCCTTTCTCTGAACATACCTGATGTAGCTTCTCCTGGACAACAGGGATTCGTGTGAGCAGCTCAGTCCACTGAGTGTCTATTCGTGCCAGATCAGACCGCAGCACAGTTGTGTCCACTTTCTTCAGCCTCAGCAGTTGGTTGCCTTCTGTTACAACTGAACTCTTGAGACTGCTCTTACTCTCAACCTCTTTACAAAATTCCTGGGATAGAATAAGGCAATGCATCAGCTGATGAATGAAAATGAAAACGGCCTCATTTTCATGAGGAAGCAGTTTATCTGAGATAATGATTTGAAAATTGTCAGTACTACTTTATCAATGAATGTTTACTGCAATCTCTATTTAGTTGCGACAGGACAAAATAGGCAATGTCCCTTGTCCTTGAAAAAGGCGACTCTCAATGGCATGGGAAAACACACGTCATGTTTAGCCTTACAAGGAATGCAGACAGGTGATCTCTGACAGATTCCAGCTCTTGAGGTACTAAGACTGCCTGAGTGTTCCAAAACTCCAGACGATCCATTGCAGATTGTAGCCATTCGGTAAGATCTGTACTTTCCCTTTGATACCTTGAGGAAAAACATCAGTTAGGATATTGCTGTAGAAACATCTCTATGAAAGTATAAATGTCTGAACAGTGATAATACTCTGGGTCTGATTTGGTGTTGCTGACCTAGTCCAGTGTTTGAGAATGGACTCCAGTCGATCCAGTTCTTTGGTGACTTTGGTGGTGTTGTTGAGCCAGTGCTCTCCTAAGAATGTCAGCTGATTCTCCAAGGCAGGGCAACACACCGACAGCAGCAGTTGCTTACCCTCTTCTAGTACCTGGGAAAGCTTGTGCTGATGCTCAGCCAATCTTGCCCTTAGACCCTTCACACAACCAAGAGGGACAGGTTAACAGGATTTTGCTTCAGCGAAAGAGGTCTCTGTAATGGCTAGAGCAGCTTTGCAAAGTCAGCTGGAATGCAAACTTCCCCAGCTGCATAATATCTCATCAATGTTGCAAAAAATGTTGCTATTTAGGTTGGTATTTTAGAGATATATGTAAATTAAAGAATTGAATGTACCTGATACAATGAGATTCTCTCTGAAAGCTTTTCCTCTGTCTCCTCCAATAGCCCTACTGTGGGAATGGCTCCTTCAATTGCCTCCAATTGTCTGGTCAGAGTCTGGTAGTCCTGTACCAGATGAGACCAGGTCTACCAAACGACAAAAAAAGATAAGGAAGTCCTAAGGTCACCTTAAGAATCTTTGCATCCCAACTATATACTGTGTATTGAATTCCTAGCTTGTGTAATATTGTAAATATTGTAGCCCAACATATTGCCTCTAGTTTATCTATTTTGATATGTAGAGGACCAACTATGTATCTGTGAAGTGGTGTACAGTCCTGTACGGTGTCAGCCCCAAGTATTTCTGTATACATCTACACAATATCTACCGGTATCACAAGTTTGACCTCTTGTCTGTGTACAAAAAAAGGCAGTCTATAGCACCTTAGGTTTCCAGGTAACTGTTTGCTTTTTGTGACACTAAAATTAGCAAAACACTGAAATGCTGTCACATTATCTTATATTTACATGGCAGTCAAGATAACTATTGTGGTAAGAGCTTATCCATGGTTCATGGTATTGGTCAACAATCATAGTTGCTGTGTTGAATTTTTGAACAATAACAATTCTTAAACAAGAGGAAAGTCTCATTCCGTTAAAAATTCACATTTCACAATTTCTTCCTCACCTCAAAAATACACTCCAACTCCACACCTTTGCTGTGTGCCTCCTTGAGAACAGCTTGAACTTGAGCCAGTATCTCCTCCAAATCTTTGCTCTCCTTGGGAAGGAACTGACCACTGATCTTCCGAAAGAATGTCTCAGTTAGAATCATATGGGACTCCAGACCTTGAAAGAATTCCTAGAATACAAATACACACTAGTAAATAAGAAAATCAAACATCTTGCATTTATGTTTGTCTAGTCTAGACAGTCTCTTCTTCACTTTGCATCTGTCTGTTTCGATCATTACTGGGGAATGGATACATTTCTAACCTCTTACGATGACCATATGCTTAACCAAACCTTATGCTTGTCCAAATGATTCTGGATCTCCTCCACAGAGCTTGCAACTATCCTTTGATCTGCTGCCATCTTGTCCTTAGCTGTGTCCACTAGGTCAATCAGGTCCTGCAGTGCCTGCTCATACTGGTCCTTTAGGGCCATGTTGTGGTTCAAACCGCTACGACGCGAGCCCACTGTCATCACAAGCTCCTCATAGGAGTCCTGAAAACATACAGCATGTTTTGTCTATTACCTGGCTTTTCATGATTTAGGATATGATGTGTGTTTGCGCGGAATTGCCAACACTTGAAAAACCATGAATCAGTTTAGCACCTGCACTTTCAGAAGCTTGTTTGCTGATATTTGATCAACTTGTAGTGCTGCCCCTCTGGTTTTAAGATCTGTTATTCTCTGTTCAAAATCCCTCAGAGTTTCTTCAGCACTGGCAATGACCTGAGACATAACAATATATTTTGAATATTAGGTTTTTTCTTCATGTTATGATGGCAATTTTGGTGTGACTGTTTTGAGTGTTCATGCTTTTCTTGACCAAACCATGTATTACCTCCAGCTGTTTTGATGCTGGTCTATCCATAGCCCCAGCTAATTTTTGCAGGATCTGGCACTTTGTTTCAATCAAGGCTGTCTGAAGAAGTTGCAACTCAGTCTGCACACATAACAGAAACACAGCATAAACTGAGATTTTATTACCATAATCACCATTGATCTGAATTATTCAATGAGAGAGAAAAGTTCATGACAAAAGAGTAATAATATTCAATATTGACTGAACCTGGTATGTTGTAAGTTCATGTGTCCTTGTTCTCATTTCATCACAACGCTGTCCAAGGGCACAACTCAGGGTTCCTATTCTTTCTCTCAGACATTCAAGGTTGTCCTCCAGTAGTGCCCGGTCTTCACGCCTTAGTCCCAAAGATTCTGCCAGCTGAGTCTTGCTCAATTTGACCTCTTCCAGTACATGCCTTACATCGTTTTCCAAGGTCTGCACAGACAATCATTTAGACAGAGCAGACAGAATCAGGAACATTGAACTGAGGTCCTTGAGAAAAATGTTCACAACTAACACTGCCAAGTCACTAAACCACCAACCAAAAAAGGAAGAAAATAACCAACATTTACCTCTTGCTTTTCGAGCACAATTTCTGCATTTTCGCCAACAAGGACTGTCCCAGAGAAGACGTTATTCTCCACACCATCCAGCCAGGATGTTGTGGACAACACAGCTGTGTAGAGTTGTTGCTCCATTTGCTCTAGATGTTGCTCATCACTGTTGGGCTATATGTAGACAATTATTGGTTATTAACAGACAAACAAAATGTGTCAGCAAGGATAAACCGTGTAATCATAATGAAATGTGGAAATGTGAGATTGCGACTAGTAGTAACCTGAGTTGTCATGTCCTCCATTGTCTGTCTGAAAGTGTCATAGAGTGACTTAAGGCAGGATTTATCAGCCTCCGTCTCTTTTTTAACCAATGAACCACCTGTGGTCACACGAGAAGGCCTGGAATAAACCTGTAAAAAGTGACAAGAACCCCCATTATGAATGTTATCACAGTGATTATGAATGCACAATGAACAATGGAACTACGTTGATTTAAATGCGAACATAAATAAAAACAAGGTTGTACTGGCTGCTTGTGGTCATGCTCCAGAGTTTTCTGCAGGAGCTGTAGTTTGGTTTTGAGCTCTAATCTAAGGCTCTCCCATCTTTGTTTCATCTGTTCTCGTGCAGCCTGAGAGTCCCTCTCAACCAAATTTGCTGATGAGAATGGTTCCATTGCACTGCATGAAATAGGGAAAATATAGACAGCAAAGTAATGTCAATAATCAATAATAGAAATATTGTCATCAATAAACAGTAGTTATTGAACATCTGTTTGTGGTAGGTTGATATGACAGAAGCTACCTCTTACTACTTGGTGATGCCTGTTGTATGAGGATCTCCTCTCCTCGGCTAGCAACACATTGGAGAAGCATTTTCTGCTCTGCTAACTGCTCTTCCAGTTCCTAATGTAAAAATGCACCAGTTAAGAAGGTCAACATTGTAAACAGTGCTAGAGTAAGATGAAATACAAACAAGTTCCATACTGAATCAGCACAGAGGTACACATAAATACACATAAATATGTGGTAAGTTTACTACTACTTGTAGATATTGCTGGGGGTGTATATCGAACAAAACATTTCAAGTGGTCATTTTACCAGCTCTCTGCAGATTAATGTATAGACTCATAATTGAAACAAAAATAGGTACCCTTTGTCTTTGCAGACTGTCCTGGTGTTGAAGGGAACGTGTAGTCCGAGCCTGTGCAAGCCAATCCTGCACACTAGGACTTTGTGACAGACTTGGATCTGATTCACTGTCTTCCTGTTCCTGCAATGAACCCTGATGTAGAGGTGATACCACACTTTGTAACGCATTTTCATCAAAACACTCAGAAGTGCAGCATGTGTATTTTGAACAAGAAGAGCCAGATTTAGAATTAAATCAGTTTCATAATACTGTGAAAAAACCTGGCATTGAATAATATTGTAGATTTTTTCACCTCACCTGGATTTGAATCTGTTTGCCTTGTAGCATCTTCTGCACCTCTAACAAGCCACTCTTCAATGTGTGCAGTTTTGTGGCCAGCTGCTCTGCTTCTTCTTTTGTCTCTGTTCGACCCTCAATCACCAAGTTCTCACTGTGCATGGACAGTTCTGACAAGGCTAGCACCTTCTCTTCAATCTCTAGCAGCATGTTCTGTAGTAGCATTAGAAGAGATGCAAGATCAAACATGTCTACCCCTTCTACAGGAGCCTCAGACTAGACCCACCAAAGAGCAGCAGTCAGTCAGCCTTGCTTAAAGCTGAATTTGCAGCTTTCCCTGACCAATGACCTGGGGAAGCACTCCCGTTTCTTTCATCCTTGGCCTACCTTTGCCGCAACATATTACTTCTAATCCTTCGCACTCCATGCTCTGTTAAATAGATGCTTTTATTTAAAATGGAAATAAATCTTAAACTGGAGAGTATCCCATTGCTTTGTCTTTTCTGGAAATGAAGATCATGAGAGAACTCCCCTTCGAAATCATCTTTTCAGTCTGAGACCTCGATAGTTTTCTGATACACAGCACACCTCCTCCAATATCCTTTCCTCGTCCCTTCTCTTGTGCTGGATTCTTCTACTTGAATATTCAAGCAGGTTTTCTAAGCTTCATGGCAGAGACCAATCCCAGCAGTGGGACCTACCGGTATTAGTCGCTTAGAGAGTCCAAGCCCTTGACAAGTCAACCTAACACTACGGACAGGCCCTGTCACACACACACGAACACATGCACTCACATACATAATCTTCTTAAGAGTAGCAACACATGGCTTAGGTGCTCGACCACCAGAATGCATCCTCTAACTGCTTTCATACATTTGTTTACAAAATGTCTCTGCTCCTCATGATTCATTCATCAGAGAACAAAACTAATGTCATGGAAATTAAACGGCATAGTGGCACAATTTCAACAGCCCAGTAATATATGCCAAATAAAGTCATTGACATTTCACATCACTTTTCCCCCTGATAATTAATGAGGCTATAAAGTTCTTCTTGTGATGCACAATATTCAACAATGTTCTAATTTGTTACATTACTGCCAGGAAAGTTTAAGAGGATAGCTTACCTCACATTCAGCAAGCTTCTCCTTCGCATCTGCCTCACCCAAAACTTGAGATTCAAGAATGGAGTCCACTGTACCACGTTTAAGGGCCAACCATTGGTCTATCTCATCAGCTTGAGTTTGGTAGTTTTGTATGGCCTGTTCCTGACGTTGACCCTCCATACGATCACTGAGGCGCTCCTGGACCAAACACATTTCACTTACACATGTCTTTGAATACTACAAACACTGAAACACTGATGGACAAAACACACAAGGGTTCATGTAAGTGTGTCTGTGCACAGTAAATTTGAAGTGTGGCCCTAGAAAAAAGTGTTCTGACAAAATAATGAAGCAAATGGTCTGTGTTAAAAACATCAACAATTAACAACTTAAAACATAGAATGGCTTTTGTCTGCAAATGCATAGAAAGGGTTAAATAATGAATTATCTACCTTTTTATGGGGTGAATATTGTAATTACCGGTAAGTAGTCAAATTTACCTCTAACAGCTGCTGTTTCCCTAAAGCCTTCATGTGGATTGTGGACATCCTCTCTGCTAGAACTGCGAGGGACGATTGCATGGCAAGCTGGTCTGCCATGTCTGAATCCACAGCATAACTTAGATCCTCTGTGAAGCTCGTCTGTAGTTGATCTATTTCTTCTTGAGCAGCTTTCATTTCCTTTATTATATCCTAAGAATACATTACAGAGGTGTTCAAGAAATATGTAGAATTGCGTCATCTCCTAGATGTTTTTATGTTCTATCTATCTATCTGACCCATCAATGCCTATCTAGCTGTCTGTCGGTCAGTCAGTCAGTCAGTCAATCAGTTAGTCAGTCATAGTGATGAGCATTGATGTTTTATCAACATGGTTTAATGTAGCAAAGTCATTAACATTATGACTTACCTCATGGGCCCTCATGTAGTTCTCTGGATTTTTATCTGCCTCCAAGGGTTCACCAAGTTTCGCCTCTAAATCCTCCATTTTAGAGGAGATTGACTGCAGGGAACCTTGGTAGTGTTGTTGCTTCTCTAGAGCTTCATACAGTGATCTTTGTTTCTCACTGATCTAGTAATGAATTAAAAGATTACAACAATGTTTGAGGATCAAAAATGGACAAAACACACTGCGGTAAAATTTTTAACAGCTGGGCTTAAAGATATTTAGTAATCTAAATTATTCCACGTTTTTTGTCAATTTGGTCCCATTGCTGAGTTGACATTGACTATTTCCTACTGCAGTAGTAATAGAACGGTAGGAAGTGTTTGCCCTCAGATAGCTGACAAACAGAATTTAGGCCATATTCATTTCATGAAAGAGTTGCAGGGAATTATTCAATTCCAAAGTGAAAAAAAGATGATTCTAACATACCACATTCTTCAATGTCTCCCATGAACGCTGAAGGTCATCTAGGTTGGCCACAGATTCAAATGTTGGATCATATAATTCTTGGATGGGGGCTCTGGTGAGTTTTCCTCTTCCCTGATACACAACAAACTGCACAATTAAAAGCTATTGCTTAGCTGATGACACTGCTAGTTTTATTTACGTTGCAAATGCAGGGGTAGTTGTGAAAAATGGTTAGTTGATCTAACAAGTTGATTTGAGGTGAGTGAAATAAGATAGTAAGGGGAAGATACCTTGGTTATAGATGCCTCAGTGTAAAGAATGGGAGAAGGAGTTCGACATACAGGAGGAGAGGAAACCTCACTGTTAGTTCCCTCCTCCCCAGACTCCTCAGTAACAGGAGACAGGAGGGTGTGGCAACGGCCAGCAGTCATCTGACACATCAGGAAGGGGAGGAAACATTCACAGGATATTTGCATGCAAAGTGTGATGCAAAAATGTTACAAAAATCTTCAATGAAAAATCTTGAATCATAATACTCTTCATTCTGTACTGCCATATCCATCCGTTGGAAACAGAATCGAAAAGAATTTAAAAAACCCAAAACAAAACAAACTATCTTACCATTACAGCTTGTGCTGATGACTTTCTAGATTTCTCCTCATCCATCTCCATCAACCCCTCTGCATCGCTCACAGTCAGCAGCATGGTGGCATGTTTAGCTTTCACTGCCAGCATTTTGCATTTTGAGTTCAGTGATGCAATTTGTTCCTGATAACCTTTGATTTTTTGGGCAAGTTCCTGTTGAAAACATTTTTCTTAGATTACACATTAAGGCAGACACCTCTCTTACGCAAGCATATCATGCTGTATGAACTGTAATTCCTACTTGATGCTGTTGTATCTGTTGGTTTCCATGTAGCAAGTAAAGAACAATTTGTGACCAAAATGATTGCACTGTACCTCATGATGAAGGATCTGAGCCTGGAGCTCTTGGATGTTGTTACTTGGGATTGGTCTGTCCTGAATGACACGGTGGGCTTCCTCTATCAGTCCTTGCAGGTCTCTCACTTCATGTTCATACTGTTCATACTGTACCACTGCCTCCTGATTTAAAAAGGGAAAGATAGATGAAGTAGTCACTTGTTAAGTCAATACAATGAACAATGCCGTTGCAGTTGTTCAGCTTGAGTGCCCCATTCACTCTTCCTCTACACTACACTCTACCTGTAGGATATTGCATTGTTGGATGGCTATGTGCTGCAGCTGACTTGCTTCTTGCTGTAGACGCAGGGCTGTGCGGCAGATACTGAGGTTGGGCATCACTTCCTCAGGGACTTGCAGGGTACTTTGACACAGCTGCACTGCCTGAACCTGCTGCTTGAAACTTTCCATGTCTGCAAGTAGACGCTGCATAAAAAAGAAAAAGTTACAGAGAGGTGACATAAGCTACAAAGTGATGAGTCTGCAATCCTGATTGGTTAAGCATTTAATATAAACCTGTCTTTGAGACAGCTGCTCTCTGAGAGTTTGGCGTGCCAACTCTGGTGAGGTCAGTGTGGCCTGGACCTGCTCCAAAGCAACATGCAGAGTCTTAACTTCATACTCTAGTGCCTCCATGCTCTGTGGACAAATCATACAAGAACAATGTATATTTCTGATACAGTTTTATGTACAGTACTCTAGGTAGGTAAGTAGGTACTTCACTGACAACACTATGTATCACCAGTAATGTTACCAATATTAATATTCTTTTAAGAAACGAGGAATTAGTACCAGTAGTTATTTCTTTGTACCTTATTTGCATCCTCCAGGCTCTGCAGGCGTGTCTTGATGCTTTGCTGAAGTTCCTCAGTGTGTCGACTGAGTTCACAGACTTGTTGGCTCATCGACTCCACCTGTAGCACCTCAGACAGAAGCTCTGTTTTTTCCCCCATGGAGTCAAGGTCTCCACGGAGTTCTCGAGACTCTCGCAGGACAGCCTGTTCACAGAAAAAATTAATAAAGGATGATGCTCACTGGTACATCACTACGTGCTGAGGAACACAATTAAAAAATCTAAGAAAATGTGTATCTGCTACTCACAAGACTTACAAACATACAGTTAATGATGGTATGTACAGTAATTCTTTTTTCAAACATAGTTTCTGGTGTTCAATATAAGAAAGGAAGTTGACATAACAACAGCTGTATGGATCAACCCACCTGATACATCCGAATTTGCTCTTGCAAATGAACAGAGGAGTTCCAAATGATATTAGCCCTCACCAGGCTTTTGGCTTTTTCTGACCATCGCACAATGAAGTCAAGCATTTCATTATACTCATCTAAGTAGCAAACAGCCTAGGAAGAACAACGGGTACAGCACAAGAGAATAATTTGTTGATAGGTGCCTCATCAAGAAACAGGAGAATCTCTATGCTCTGCACTGAAAACTGCAGACACGCACCTTTTTGAGCCAGTTGTTTCTACAGTCTGCTAGGCGTGTTGTATGATGGTGCATTTCTGAGAGTTTGCCGATTGCGTCGCCGAGCTGTTTGGCCAACAGAGGGTTTCTACGGCCAAACTCCTGCACAGCACCATCCAAGTCTGCCAGAGTACGTCCACAACAGTCTAGGTTGTCAGCCAGACTCTGAGAGAAGAAAAACAACAAAATCTGTCTCCAACCTGCTGTTCCCAATTATATAGTGAAATTATAACAAATTTTCAAGAAAACCCACCTTGACCTCCTCTTTGGCATGGTCGATATGGGGAGATTTTTCTTTCAATTTAGCAGAGATACACTTCAATTTTTCAGATATCTCATCGATTCTGGAACTGAAGTCTTCCTTTACATCTCTGGTTTTCTGAATTTCTCTCTCTTTAGAAAGAACCTGAAACATTGCAACAAATAAGAAAAAGCCTCAAGTTTCAGAACCTGAATCAGAACTAATCATTATTACATTATGCATTAGTTGGTCAACAAAACAATTTTGGGAAGAGCTTAAATTCCCAGTTCGTGATAAAAAGGGCTTTCCTGTGAACACATTACCTGATCCTCAATGGCACCTAATGCAAGGGAAACCTCTGCCAGCTGCATTGAAATTTCTGAGGGCAGTATGGTGTAAAGGTCCAGGTACTTGCTCTGCTGCTGCTCTGCTAATTTGTCCACATTCTGTCTGAAGGTGATCACATCTCCATGTACAACCTAACAAAACAAAGTCCAGAGTTGTGTCTCAAGAACAAATTATTATGTTTTGTATATTCAGTGTCTCATTTTGCAGTTCAAATGTCAGAACATACAGTACCTGTGAAAGTATGACATTTGTGTTTTTACATGTCACACATACCTCAAGTTCTTGTAGCAAAGAATCAATGTCTGGTGTTGGGTTGAGAAGAAGTTCCCTGGTCTCCTGGATCCAGACTTTAACAACACTAAGCTCTCTCTCCACATCTTCTCTGTCTCTGAGTTCCTGAGCTGCCAGGGTGCGCTTGGCTCTAGATTGTGCCAGGAGGCTGAATGGGGACAAAAATTGCTTTTCCAATTGTAATCTCAATTACAACAAATAATAAAGAAAAACAACTGGAACAAATGCCTCTATCTGATTTAATAATAATACAATTAAATTAAATTAAATTAGATTAAATTTTAAAAGATTATTAAGATTGAAATTAATCTCTCAGTAGTTAAAAAAAAGTTGAAATTGCTTCACAACCTTTCCATCTGGTCCTGCACAACTCTGATCTCTTTGAGGCTTGGTATCTCCTCTTGATCATTTGTTGGCGAGGGCACCTCCACATCATGTAAGAGGCTCAGGGCGTACTGGCGCAGCAGGGTGAGTGAGGAGAGTTCTCTCTCCAAGTCTTGGCTGAGCAAATCATGTTGGTCCAAAAGAGACAGTAGAGTGGCTTTTGATGCCTTCTCCACCGCACTCTCTGGGACACGACTTAGCAGCTCATCCGAGACTGCTCTCACCTTCAACATCTATTAGAAATGACATTGATAATGAAATTAATACAATTAATTGAGGCAGCCTGCAAAGTTGGTTACATCCGAGGCAGCAACATTTTACTTCACAGCGTTAACATTGCTCAGCAAATAATGAAAAAATCAATCATTGTTTTCTGTCTGTGTCTGTGTACCTTCTCTCTGAAAGTCCTCCATTCTTGAGCTGTGTCCTCTAGCACCCTTTCTTGTCCTCGTGCCACACTGCGTAGACGTGTCCAGCGCTGCCATACAGTGGTCATAGAGCGACTGATGGTGGCCTTACTGGCATCACTTCCTACCATCTCCAACTGTGCAGCTTGCTCCTCCAAACCACTGAGCTTCTCTTGGAATCCATTCACAAGTGATACTAGTGACTAAACATATCATACAAAAAGTACATCAGTTGTTGCATTAATGGACAAGTGGTCTATAACTGTTAGATACTTCATACCCTGTGACTGCCAAGTTTATCTTCCGCCTCTTGGCTTGTGGCTGCTTTTGCAGTTGAGAACTCAGTCAGCTTCTTTTCAGCTTCATTCATAAGCTCAATAACAGTTTGTCTTGTCTCCTGGTATGATTTCCACTGGGCTACACAACTAACAAGAAGAGTCAGCATGATCATTTTTTAACATGAACAATACAGCAAGAAATACAATTTCACTCAAACCACCGCTTTTGTTGTAAATACCTGTGAAGCACATTATGGTGACACTGGAGTTGATCTCGGACCTCCACACCTCTCTGCCTCGCTGATTCGACGCTCACCCTGAGCTGCTCTTTAGCTGTAGGGTTGACCAACTTCTCCAGTTCAGGCAACTGAGTCTGTAACTCATCTAAGTGAATGAGAAACTCTTGCTCTGTGGCCATGATGTCCTCCTGCTGCCTGAGACACTCCTCATAGTTCTCTACATCCACACCGAGACTAGCTTGCTGCAGGAAGGACACAGCATCCTCCAGCCATTCGCATGCTGACTGCATCCTGAAGTGGTACTTCTGGCACAACACCAATGCTTGCTCTAATGTAATCTGCAAATAAATGAAAATGGGACAGATAATCTAACATTTGCAGCTGGAAAACACCAATACCATTGTGATTATTAGAGGGTGATGCCCATATTTACAATAAACGGTTAGAAATTGTGGCAGACAAAAGCATTTACTATTTATCAACAAATCATGACCGCGGTGTTGTAAGGATGGATTTGTTCTGACATCTGATAGAAGATAGTACAAAATGTCTGTTAGTTGTTAACTGATTGGACTCTTGGCTAGAAGCCTTAAGAAATAACATCAGTTCATGAAATGCAAATATAGCAAAACGATTCAATGAAAGAACATCACCTCCAAGTCTTACAGGAGGAGCATATGCCTGTGTACCCATTTGAGACATCACCGAATGGTGAATTTAATTACATTACAGTCACATAAAGTTCAGTTCAATATGAAGGATACACTGAGCAAAATCACCTGTTTGGAGCTGAGTGATTTTTGAACATCGGCCTGGAGCTTTGCCATCTCTTCAAGACTTTTGTTCACATGGACTGGGACAAGCTCATTTGCACTGACGTATTCTTGCTTCTCTCTGCTGCTAAGAGCAGCCACAATCCTCAATCTGGATTGCACTTCCTCCTGCATAATCTGCTGTTTCCGGATCTCCTCTTGGATTTTCTCCACCCGTACGTCCACAATCACAGCACAGCCCAACTCATCTCTAACCTGCTCTAGCCAGTCGAGAGTCCTTTTCATCTCAGTTTCAAAGTCTTTACTTTGAACAAATCTGTTCTCACACTCTTCTATCAAGTCCCCTACCGCTGCCTGCAATGACTGCAACTCCTCTTGCCACAGTATGATTTGCTCTTTGGATGCATCATGGGCTGCTTGTTCAACACGAGGAGCAAGTGTGTCCATCTGCTCCATGAGTCTTGACAGATGAGAGTTGGCACTTTGGAGACTCCCTGCCAAGGCATGGTAGTTCTTAAGTCTCTCTTCAGCTGATTGGGTTTCTGCGTTGACCTTTACAAGTTGCTCTTTAGTGGCCTTTAACTCAGAATCAACTTGCATAGCCATTGCCTTGTGGTCCTCAAATGACTCCAATGTTTCTTCCAGATGGTCTACTTTCTGTTCGATCAATCGCTTTAGGCCATTGTACAGACTCACAAGCTGGGTCATTTCCTCTGGCCGCCATGGCTGACCAGTGCTGCGAAACCCCTCCTTTTTCTGGTTTAATTCACTAACAGCCAAGCCTAGGTTACCCAAGTCTGCTTGAAGTGATTTATAATCTCTCTGTAAACTGACAACCTCTTCCGTTTGCAATCCAACGGGATGTGTGCCAAGACTGTTGAATTGGTCCTCAAGTTCTTTCAGTGCTTTATGAGTTACGTCTATGAAAGAGGCATACTCATTCCTTGTAAAAATGGCCTGCTGGATTTTTTCCTGTTTTTCCTTGGCTAGTGCTAATATGCTATTGTACTGGAGAGGGAGGGTATTGAGTTTTTCATCTAAATAGCAGTGATCCACTTCATTCAGTGAGGGTAATATTTCTTGACCAGCCCGTTGGACAATTAGAAGAAGGTTCTCATACTCAACTGCCTGCTCAATGATTTGTTGATATTTCAGTAGCTGTGCCTCCAACTCAGCATCTCCAACCATTAGATTGATTTCAGGAAAGGTGATTATATCAGCTTGTTTTAACCACTGACATGTCTTTTCCAGATCGGTTTTGAAATATTTCCTTGAAATGAGCACTTTTTCAAGCTCTTGATGTCTTTGGCCGCATTTGTGTAAGGTTTTGTCGAAGATATTTTGTAACTCCTGCAACTTTGAAAGAATCTCACTCTTCTCCTCTTCATTTGCATCCCTCATCAGATCTCTCCCCTGAGACCACAAAGAAGTCAATTCACTCTGATAGGCTTTTAAACTGCTTTGGATGTTCCTACAGGTTCGGACCTGCTTGGCCAAGTCGTCAGGTAACAACGCAATGTACTCCTCAGCTTGGGCCTTTTTCTCATTCTGTTGGACCCAGGATATTGACTGACTTACAGCTATGAGGAACTGTGTCCTTTCAGTAAAAGCCTTGCTGAGGTGTTTTCTGCGCTGCACCATTTTGACACTGAGAGATTCTACTTCAGTTTGTGTGTCCACTATTAGCTGCTGCAGATGCTGACGTTCACTAAGACCTAAGCGGGGTAACACTCTATCAGCATCCACCATAGCCTGACCCAATAAAAGTTGTTTTGCCTCTAGCTCACTGCAGATGCTGAGATGGTCGAACAGGAAGCTTTGCGCCAGCTCTGGAGGAGGACTCATTTTCATGGCCTCAGACAGGGCGGGTTGCTGTTCCTCTGCCCAGTCCCGAGCCTCTCTCAGACGGGCCTCTACTTGACTCATATCTTCCAAAGTGACCACTGATTCCTGAATTTTCTTTTCAATAAGGATTTGCATCTGCATCCATCGCTGCTCAAAGTGACTAATTTGCTCTTTTACAAGTTCCTTGTCATCAAGATTCAAATGATGGATGACTTTTTGTTTTTGGTCCTTCAGGTCCTCAAGTGCTCCTTTTTGGTCCTCTAGGGTAACAGCGAGCTTCCGTAGTGCCTCTAAATGCTGGGATGAGCTTTCAGCATCCGTTCTGACATAAACAATGAAACAACAATTACACACGTTTTCCGGGATATAAACAGTATCAGTAACAGTATATGCTTCATTTGCTTATATACCTGGCTAAATTGTCCCACTTTTTGGAGACCTGCTCAAATAGCCCCTCCACTGCAGCAATGCAGTCATGGTATACTTTTGACCTTTGCAAGTCCTCCTCCCTCTGGCTTTGCAGTTTGTTGAATTGTTGACAGAGTTCGAGCCAAGAATGGCTCAGGTGGTTCAGTTCTGCTTGGTCCTGAGAGTCCTGGCCTGCAGTCAGTTTTCTCACATTCTCAGTCATTTTGGTCAGGACGCTGTGCTTTGAATGGAGCTGCTGGCTGCAATCCTGCATGAAAGGAAAAATAGTGGAAGGCAAACCAACAATCATATGGTGAATTGTATCAGTCACCTACAGTGTTTCACATTAATTGTTAAATCGGATCACATTTACTGTGCACTGGTATTAATGTCTCTACAAACCTTGACTTGTGTCAGCATATTCTGAGCAATCTTGCTCTCCAGTTCAGCAGGTCGTCTGGAGAAACTGAGGAGCTGTTGCTCCATATCTTGAAACAGACTAACAAGGTCTTGCTTTTGTTCCTTGATTTCTCTCCAGCCCTCTGATAGCTGTTGAACAATGGACATCCTCTCCTCTATCTGAAAATATGAATCACATAAGCAGGTGCTTTCCTTAAGTCTTTGACACAGGAGAAAAAGTTACTTTCTTTTACTTCAGTCACGATTGATACAGTGTTATTCATCTTTTATATCATACTGTAATACAAAATTGTCGGGAGCAAATTACTGCAACAGCAGTAAAATGCAACAGCAGTAATTTGCAATGCAAATGGAGAGTCAGCGTTGTAGCGTTTTTCAAATGCATCATGCATAGCATGACTCAAAGCTGTAACTGCCTCAATAGATCAGCAAAAAATGGGTGATTTAAGAGTCCAACCGCATACTGGATGAAGTCGAGACCCACTGTTGACTGGACAGGAGGGCTACATGTTACTGACCGTGAGTTTGACCTGCTGGACTTTGGCAGCCGTCACCCTCACAGCATCATCAGACAAGTCACACACAGAACAGACAAGCTCCAGGTAAGTGCTGGCTTGCTCCTGCAGGGCTCTATAGTGTTTCACCTTGAGTGTTTAAACACATTTAAGAGTTCTTTATTCATAGAATCAAAATAAATATCAAATTATTATCCTTATGTGATATTGTTGATTTTAGAATTTTGCTCAAGCGTCGCCTTGCCTGTTTCAGTGCTTCTTGCAGGCCTGAAGTTGCCTGGTGAGTTGGGAGAAGCTCCTCTTGTACTGTGGAGAGCCACGTTTGACACTGCTGAAGAGTATCCTGATGACTGACATGTTTCTGGAGTTCCCGGTCCAGACTTTGGTACACCTTGACATCAAGCAGAGGGCAGGTCACATCAATTTTTTTCTAATATCAGATAGAGCTGCAATCATCGCTGCACTCTGGCAAGCTACCATCAACTGACATAATCATTGTGCACAAATGCACACCATCTTTGTTCACACTAAAAGTCTTTGAGTACAAATTCATAGATCCCAGTTAGGTTGATGTCACTGTTAGACCAATATCATTCCTTTGCCTAACTAGTGAATTATACTCACACGTTGAGCAGTGCTGCAAATTGCTGAATAGCTGTCTGCAGCTCCCTGTTGTTGAGTCTGTACTTGTTGTTTGATTTTAGTTTGGACTTGGTCATTACAGCTGTCGACAAGGTCTTCTCCTTTTCTTTTTAAGCTTTTAAGACGTTCCTCAAAGCTAGCAATCTCCTCCATTATTGCCTGAAAACAGAGGAATCTGAAATTACTCATTACTAAATGTATTAAATGAAGCTTAACAATCAAGTTTAACAATCAACATGACTCAAAGGAAAGTAGACATTAAACTGAAATAAAATGTTAAATATTTGCACTGAGAAAATGTAGAATGGTTGACCTTGTGTCGTGCAACTTGCTGTGTGGCCATTTCCATACTGCTAGTCTGCATGGAATCTGAGGTGACCAGCCTACTAGACATCTGCAAAAGCCATTTTTCTGCTTCTTGCAACTCCAGGTTGTAGTCCTCATGCTCTTTCACCCACTCCACCAGACTCTGGACCTGAGTCTGGAACAAAAATGACGAGATTAAGATTTCACATACTGGTATATAGTGTAATGGTGCAAATCAGTACAACACTGCCACAAAACTGACTGTGTCATTGCATTTGCCTCCACTGTGGAAAATGTGTGTTAATCATTTAATTGTACCTCGGCAGCCACGCAGAGATCTTGGTAATCCGCCTGCAGTTTTTTCACATTATCACTGATAGCAGGGTCACTGACGATGTCAAGTAAGGCCTCTCCTTTCTCAACAACAGATTTCACTGGAGATTCACGAGCCTGCACTGTATGTTTGATGGTCTAGAGACAGAGAGAAAAAAATTGTTTGTTTTTTTTCTCAATTGATCAGAGCGGTTGTAGAATGTTATTATTACCTTGTACTTTGCTAGTTGAGCCTTCTTTTGGTACAGTTCAGCTTTAGGCTCAACATTGGATCCCAAGAGGTTCTTGATTTCTGTAACCCACTGAGTTTGAGCTTTATATTTATCCATAAAGTCTTTGGAGAGTGAGATACATTTGTCAAGCGAGCTATGCTCTGCTCGTATAGCTGCCATTAGCTCTTCCAGCTGAAAAAGGCGAGTGTCCACCTCTTCCTTTAGTGTCTCAGCCTCAGCATCTTCTAGGTATGCCATGGCTCGCTCTGTCTTCTCCCTCATTGTCTTCAAAAAAGTGTGACCCTGCTCCATGTCTACCTGAAGAGCCTGCGATTCAAAGAGGCGTTGATAACTATCAAATCGAATATGTATGACACTAACTGAAATTTAGCAAAAGAACCTACTGGTATATGATTTTAATGTATTCTGTCAGCAATCTTGGAAAATGTACCTCAAGTTTCTTCATCTTTCTCTCCATGGCAAAGCGGTCAACAACATCAACAGTGATAGCCACAGTCCGGAAATTATTCTCAGTTGTACTAAGCCAGTCTGAAAAGTTGCGGAAGACACATTGCCCTTCCTCAATGGCAGATAATTCCTCCTGGAGATGTTTGATGGTCTCCTTTAAACAGATGACATACGAGGAAAAGATGGTAATTCTTCAGTACAAAGAGTAAAATTACTTCTCCAGCTGCCTTTCTCATTAATACGTTCTGACGGTTGTTACCATTAGATGCAGAAGCAGAGCATGGTAGCGAGCTGTAATTTTAGTAGCTTTGGTGCTAATTTGACTGCTTATGTGCGTCTCATCTAGAACTTGCTGAGCAAGTACAGTGAGACCCTCCATTTCCTCTTGATACACTTGGACTTCTTCCTGCCAACTCTGATCAAACAAGGATTTATATTATGTATAGAAAAATGCTTACTTTTGAAGATTTTCAATTTATCGATACTTATATGAGAGCAGTGAGGGTTAACCTCTACTTACCTTTACTAAATGTAGTTGTGCATCTTTCGTGGCCCGGTCAGATCGCCGATTGCTCCGCAGCTGTGCTTTGGTCTCCATGCTCTTGAGCCAGCTATCAAGACGCTGAAACTTCTGCTCCATCTGCCTCAGCTTGGCAAGAGCACTGTTGAGTTGAGCCCGGGTGTCAGCAAGGCGTGCTTGGTATAGCCTCCAGTCTTGCTGCACTCTCTCCAATGCCCTGTCCTCTATCTGAGGCAAACCCCATGGGATGGCCAGTTCCCGACTCACCAAGAGGGTATTGAGCAAAGCCTGACCCTCTGTGCAGTGCAGCTGCAGTTCCTGGAGATTGGCAAACATATCTTCAAATCTAGCAAAATAGGCTCTGGTTTACGATTTCTGTACTGCCTGAGATTCCGTATTTACCTGCAGTTTTTGGAGGGTTGCTTCCAACATATCAACGTCACCCTCTAGCTGGGTGTAACAACCTAACTTCTCTTGTTCTTGCTCGAGCCAGTCCTCAAATGCATGGAGGCCCAGTTGGTATTCCAGGTGGGCTTTGACAAGTTCCTCTGCTTTTCCAACTGCATTCTGATGGAACAATACACCTTTAAGTTACCAGTGCTCTGGTTTGCTTGCATTTCACTTCCACAGACATTCTTACTCCAAGAGTGTTTCAGATACTACTTTTCCGTGCAGCAAACCGATACTCCATTTACAACTTGATTCCACTACTCTTGAGAACTCAGTACCAACATGTCAAATCTTGATGTAGACTTAAAATCGACCTCGCCAACGTACTGTATATATTAATCAAATTGTCTCGAAATTACTTACATTTTTCGGACTCTTTTAAAAAATTGAGGTGCTTAGTACGGTATTTGGAATTTTGTTCTGATAATTACCATGGCATTGTCTCTGATTGCATTGTAATGCTCTTGTAGTTCCTGGAGCTCCAGTTGTGTGACATAGTTTTCAGCCATACTTGTACTTTTGGTCATGATGGTGTCCAAGAGGGTGCTGTGACTAAGCACCTCCTCATACAGCAGCTGAGAGAAAACATTGCCAGGTTAAATGTCGTTTGGTACAGTTAAGTCTAACCCACAAAGTCACACCTATTGTGTAGTTGAGAACATGGTGGTACCTTGGCTCGGCTCAGATTAGCACTTTTGTCTCTCATCTCTGGGCAAAGCTTATCTGTGGACTCTAGATTTTCTTCCACATGTTCCAGCCAAGCAACAAACTGGTTTACATCCTCCTGATAGCTGGTCCAATGAGACAGGGAACCCTCCAGTTGACTGTGCATATAAAAAAGAAAAATGTCAGTGTACAAAACAAAATGTCTGATCCCCCATTAAAGGCACTAATAAGGAAATCCCTATTTGAAAAAATTGTATGGCATAACATACAAATTTGATTTGGGACATTTGATAATTGATGGTGCATAGTAGGACTCTGTCACAAGGTTGATTTTGAGAACTTGGGGCCCGCTCCAGTGTTTCTTTTCTTTCTTTCCTTGTTGCATCCAGTGCAGGGCAACAAAGTAAGATTTCATTGTGCAGGGAAACTCGTTTCTTTACTGTACATATGACAATATAGCTTTGAATATGAATTGTCTCCTACTGTGAGGCAATCTGAGCATAGCATACGCTGTGCCATATGGTGTGAGTATAATGTGCCAACAGTTGGCTAACCTTTTACACTGAATGGATGTGGATAGAAAGGCATCCCAAGAATCCTTGAGGTCCTGTATTTGTTTGCACACTGCAGACACTCCTTCAGCTGAGGTGTTTCTCTGAACTGACTCTCCTCTGGTGATCACCATCTTCACTTGGATCTCCCTCTCTTGGCGAGCAGTCAACAAGGCCTAGTCAAGAGTGTATAAAAGGTATATATCACTAATGAATTTGTGACAGAAGGTGACAATTTGATCTCTAAACCAACTGCACCTCCAATTTTATCATTCTGCTGTCCAAGACATTCTTGTCGGCTGTTGGGGTGCAATAAGTCTGAAGCATGTGGCTGGTATCTGCCAGCCAGTTCTGTAGATCCTTCAACCCCTGAGAAAAGAGCTGGTGCTCATTGACAATTCGGTCAATTCTCGATGCCTTCTCCTACAGAATAACAAAGCAGGACAGAGCAACAAAATTGCCATTAGAAGTTCAAATAGTAAATTTTTTTTTTTAATCAAATTGCTTGATAACCGTATTGATTTCCCTACATCAGATAAGAATCTTGGTGAAAACAAAACATTTGTAATTAAAAACGTGTGGCGATAAAAGCATGAATTTACCAACTGTGACTTATTACCTTTAATACCTCATCTGTGATCATTTTATGTGCTAAGATGTAAACAGACCACTGCAATTCCCGTGTCTCCAGGACTAATCCTGGATAAGCCTCTGGACTGGTAGGCTGGTATATTACTGTACCTTTGTCAAGTTGGTTAGTGCTAGGTACTGAGCAGAGAGTTGTGAGACACGGTGCATAAAGCCCTTGCCGGCTGCATGTTCATCCCACAGTAGCTGGGCCTTCTCTTTTAGCCTGTTCAGCTGAACCTCTTGAGATGCTAACTCCTCTAGCACAGACTGGAAGAGTACAAGCAGGTTTTAAAAGTGGCATGCAAGCTGGCATGAGAGTTAAATTCAGACACTTGAACAAGATCGTTAATGACAACAAAGCGACACAAAACAGAGCAAATTAGGCAAGAGTAATATGCCTTGTGTTACTGTGTGTAAAACTTATTGGTCATGGCATGACAATTGTTGACAGGTTCAACACATGTGTTACAAATAGGATATTTTCAGCATTATGTTAAGATGATGTGAAAGCAGGTACAAGTACAAGAGATGAGTGGAAGGATGGTCACAGATATCAAGCAAGATGCTAGCGGCAAGAAAAGCTCTAGAGAAGGACCACTAGGCAAATACTTGCAATCATGAATGACTACTAAAATGTCTGATGCGGTAGAGCTACTGGGTGAGAAGTAAATACCAACAATGATGTTTTAAGATAGCAGGATTTTGGACAGTGGTACCTGTAATTTATGAAGTTCTAGCTTCTTAGCTGTGAGGTCATGAAGTCGAGTGCTGCTCTCCTGGACAGCAAGCTCAGTGCCATTTAGCCAGCTCTGAATTGGCTCAACACTTGCTTCAAATTGCTTCATCTGAGACAAAAGGTTCTGAAACACACACACGGTTATGAAGGCGTCAACACATTTCATTTATTCAAGATGCCGTGGATTCTAACGTGGGCTTTCATTTTGTAGTAACTATAGAGGAAATCATCAAGACTTGATGGATTGAGAAAAGACTTGATACTTGCCTGTAAACTTGTTTCCCTATTGTGTAGATTGGTCATTACATTTTTCCAGTCCTCTCTGGCACTGTTCGTTTTAGCACGAACCACCTCAGCTCCCTCTTTAGCCATAATACTCAAGAACAGATCACTGCTGACTATGACAGCGTTTAGCTTTGACTGACCCTGGTCTTTGTCACTCAGAAACTCCTGGGGAGGAATACAGGAAAAAATTACATCGTAATACGCATGAAATCTGTTGCAATAGTACACACTGCTGAGCCACGATAAACTCGCGGTCCTCATTCCCACAGCAGTATTTGCTTCACTGTTTCTTTTCACCTGCTCACCTGTATCTTCTGCAAACTTGAGGAGGCCTCACTGAGATTTTGAGGTGCATCAAAACATTTGGCTGTGGTGATCTTGGCATTGACCAACCATTGCTGGAAATTTCTAAATGCAGAGCGGAACACTTGGTCCAGGAGCTTCTCTTTGCTCTGGCATTCCCTTGAAGCATGGAGGCTCAGACTGTGTAAAAGATGGAGAGTGAAATATTTTCTGCCTCCTCACACCATATCAACACAAATATTCCATCGTATATGCGGGATTTGTGCAAATGAACATTGCAGATAATTATGCTATCATGCATATGGTTCTGGATGCTGTTGAAAATGTTGAGAAAATCCATACGATTAATGTTAGCAATCTTTCACCTGTTGTATTCTTTGATGAGCGTAGACACTCTTTCCGACTGTGTGCTAATGTCTCTTGAGAATCGGTAGAGATCATTAAGTTGAGTCTTAAGACTGTCAGATGTTGCCTCAGCTTTAACAAGCCCCTCCAGAGTGTCCTAGATGGAGAACCATGACAAATGTTTATGTCACTTGCGGTCCTCACAAATAAAATTGCTGTCAAATCTTGCTTCAGACATACCTTTGCCATCTGCCAACCCTCTACTGCCTCTTCTCCAATACACTTTCCCTCCACTTCTCCCAACCTTAGACGCCAGTCATGTAACTGACTGGTGAAATCCTGTATGTCTTGCTCTAGATGTGCAGATAAGGTGTTGAACTCGTGCTCCGAGCTGGCTATCTGAGTTAGGGCTGTCTCCAGGGTAGCCCTTGTCTGCAGTGCCCCACGTTCAAATTGTTCCCAGGATGACAAGAGGACTGCTTCTTCCCGCTCCATGGCCTCAAAGCCCCCAGATCCAGTGTGATCTCTGGCCAAAGCACCACACCTCTGAACTCGATTCAGCCTTTCTCTACCTCTTTGCTTGGAGTCCAGCAGCTCCTGAATTGATGACAAGGAATCTGTATTTGTACTCTGCTCTTCAAAATGTAATTACGATACATTATAGTTACATTTGCTGATTGCTCACAACAAAAAGTCTGTAGTTCCCACCTGAACTTTGGACAACTTTCTTTTAATCGAGTCTGAATTTCCTGACAGGTCAGACCAACGCTGGAGCTCCTCCTTTGCTGAGATTATCCAGTCATTAAAATCTCTCACAGCATCAAGGTACTGCTCATGCTCAGAGACAACACTTTGCACAGACTGCACTTTACCCTTCGAAAAGGAAAAACTGTGTTAGCTACAAAAAGGCATGCACGAAGTAAAAGTATTTGCCAATAGCATAAAACAACCTTGACCACTGCAGATATATCAGCAAAATGTGCAGTGAGTTCAGCTCTCGACTCAGGTCCAAAAGTATGGTCACTGGTTTTCTCATGCATTTCCACAGCTTTATCTGTTAGGCGGGACAATGCTGAAGCATGGGCCTCCACATCAGCCTGGATGGCTCGCAGGCGCTCCAGTAAAGAGGCCTTTTCTTTAAGGCCTGGCTGTGGGGGCAACGAAGTGCTTAGCTCCTGCTCTACTGACTCCATCCATTGCTGCAGTTGGCCTTTAGTTTCTTGATAGCTGCTCCACTGGGCCACTGTCCACTCCAGACGGCTATCAAGACAAATTAGTTGCAATTACCCATCAATGTGGATCCAGAGTGAAAAAATTAACTGATAATGAAATCTAACTCATTAGGAGGAAACAACAGATTCTGGAGAGTTGAATGATGTTGAAAAATTTGCGTATCTAATGATTCCTTCAGCTGTAAAAAAAAAAATAAAAAAAAGTGCACATACACATAGCAACTAAAACAAGTTTTAGCAGCGTCATCATCACATTTCATTGGCTCACCAGTATACTGAGGACAAAACGTTCCTCACCTGTGGCAGCTCATGGAATTCATCAACATCTTAGCCCAGGCATCCTTTAGACTTTGCAGTTGAGAAGAAATTGCCTCCTGTCTGTCTATTCCATTGTGCTTGAGGACCTGCTCACCTTTCCCTACTGTCATGTTGAGCTTCACCTCTCCTTCACCTTTCATTAGAAGAATGTCCTACACGTTGAAGAAAATATATACATTAATGTAATGTGATGGCTATCTAAAATAAAAACTGTGCCAATCAACCATAGTTCCAAAGAAATGGTCCCCTACCTGAACAAGGCCAAGTCTTTTCTCCAGTGTTTCTTTATTACCAATTGTGCTATTGAGTGATGCCAGACGCTCTTGGACTCCACTTAGCCAGTTCCAGGTGGTTTGCAGTGTCTCTTCAAAGGCCTGTTGTTCCTGTAATGTGAGTTGGCAGGTGCGTAGCCTCTCTCTCAAATGCCTGAGCAAAGACTGGTATTGTGACTGCAGCTGAGCAGACACTCTTGTCTCACTACCATCACCGCGCCCACTCTCATTCAGGGCTAGGGCCTCCTGGCACAACCGTTCAAATGAATCTCTGTGGAAAGTAACATAAAATGTTTGAGTGGGACAAAAAAAAAGAGGGCACAATGCAAATATCCCTTGGAAAGTAATACCTCCAACAGGGGACATAGAACAATATTACATACGTAAAATAACACGTAAATATTCGATAAATCCTGTTTCCAAACTATATTATGTAAGCATTTCACAAATGCACCACCTCTCTTTGAGTGCCTCTTGCTGATATTCCTCCACCTGCTCAAGCAAAACCTTCTCAGGTCCCTGTTGTTTGGCTTCGTGTAACTCTGAAGTCATCCTCTTTTCCATTTGCTCCAACCACCATCTCAACTTTTTTAGGCGACCCTCAAACCTGCAGTATCAAAAAACTGCACTTAAATGTTGTAAGATCAGCAAGTGTTTAGAGAACAGATTTTCTGTCTCCTACCCTTTCACAAGGGATGCACTGTCTTCCAGGATCTGTTGGTTCTGTCGGCACTGCTCAACAAAGCTGTCCCAGTCTTGTTGGATGGATGACAGATGCTGCTGTACCTGCCCAGCGCTGGCTTTGGGGAGATGGAGGATTAGCTTCTCCCCCTCTTCACATACTTGAGTCAGACGAACTTCACCCTCCTCTACACGTTCCAGGGCACCCTAAGGAAAATCCAAGGCAAATATGCCGTTGTGTTCCTTCCTCTCAACTTTTGCCACATTTTTAGAAAACATAGCGACAACTATAAAGCAAGTTCGTATGCTCAAGTGTAACCTTCAGTTTTTGCAGTTTTCGTTCCACGATATGAGTGTCTCCAGATCTGTCAGAGCATTCTTTAACTATCTCCCTCTGTTCTGACAGCCATCGATGGAACTCCTGAACAAGGTCTGAAGAGCAAGTGGAAGAACGGGCTGTCATGTAAAACTGTATCATGTCATGTTGCTTAGATAATTACCGCCAAAATATTTTTTTAAAATGCAGCATTATGAATGGGGTTGCAGTGGTGCGCACCCTGTTAGTATAACTCTCACTGTGCTGACCATATTACATCATAAAAATTTCTCACTAGTGTAGTTTTGCTGCCAAAGGTAGCAAACTTTTTTTCCAAAGCACACCTCTCTTTTGTCTCCTTGCTGCAGCAAATATTTTGTACTACATGTGTATGTCAAAATGAAGATGACAGTGCTTATCGTGTTTATGCTTGAGACTTCTCACCATTGAAGTGTTGCTGAAGGTTGTTCTGCAGAGATACCAGTGTTCTAGCAGACAGTTGATTGACAAATTCATAAGTCTTGATGAGTTCAGTGAGTGCAGACCCTAAGCCAGCCAGCTCCTCAGAGGGGTATTTTCTACAAAGGGTGTTGAGACTCTCGCGAGTGGCATCAATACTTCCCTGCTGATTTTGCAGTTCCTTCTGAAGGTCCTTCAAAACATAGAGGATGAACAACAGTGGATTGCTTAATGTGTATTAGACGGGACATAATTTCCAAAGGACAATTTCCTTTTACATACACAACAAAAAGCTTACAAACACAGCTTTGAAACTACAGACTCATCTTGTGGATTTACCTTAACTCTGCAAATGTCTTCAGGATCTGATACGGTGGGAGAACAAACAACTGAATCTTCCATTCGTTTGAGCCACGCAGACATCTGTGAGATGTAGTCTTCAAGCTGTTTCCTTTGGCAACTGAAGTCTCTTAGGTTTTCCCTTGCCTGCTCATATAGTTTTTGAACTGTAGTGATCTTTTTTCGCAGATCATTTTCTAACACCTAAGGCAATTGAAATTAGTATTGTTATCCATCATTTCCTCTACACTTGTTAAAATACAATATCATTTAACAAATAATTACTTGATGTTGCAATCATGTGACATTCCTACAACGATACTATTTTCCATGGACAAAATGTAATCAACCATTGTGGAGCTCATTTCATTTACATCAAGCCTTTTTAGGTGGTAGATGGTAGAGGGTAGAGGGACCATTATAAGACAAAAATCCTGACTGCAGATGAGAGAGGAAACCTTCCATTTTCAATCATTACCTTACAATTATTACCTGTAACTTAGCGGGACTCTCCTGGCTTTGACTGAATTGCTTCAACGCTGACATTTTTGTCTGGAGAGTTTCAAGATCCCTCAGCTTGTCACAAATTTCCACCTGATGTTGGATTATACAAACACATTATAAATAATTTCTTTGGAAATTAGACAAAAAAATAATGACAACTATTGCTGTGGCCATGCAAAGAAAATCATACAAACAATGTTATTAGGGGTAAAGTAACAATTACGAATCAACAAGAGGAAATTTTGCTAATGACAGAGATCTTACTTGTAAAGTGCAAAGCCTTGCAGATATTTTTGCACTATCACTTAGGTTGTTCAAGCTTTCACTAAGTTCAATCAAACAGCTACTTGTCCAGCTGTCAATTCCCTCAGTTATTTTATGCATATCCTCCCATAATGATAAGCACTGCGTAAGACAATCGAGATTGCCATCGATCTTCTCAGATACCTGAAAAGTAATGTTAAAGTCATCCACAACTGACAAAGCAAAGTTTTTGATTCAGTTCAAAAATGTGCATTTTCAGCCCTCATTTTGAGGTCACTCACATCCAGCCACTGATCAACCAATGTGTCAATATCCTTCTTCATCATTTGAGAGTCACACTCTGGAATTTTTTTCAGTTCGCTGAGCAGTTGCTTGCCTTTACTGGAAAACTGGTCCAGTTCACATTGCTTTTCAGCCATTTCTGCCTTCACTGCCTCATGCTAACAAAAACAACAAATCAATAATTTGCAATAATTAATAAGAAACATATACAGGTACATGTTAGACATATTCATTCAGATATGAATGCGTGTTTTAACCTTGGCTAGTGACCTCTTGGTTTCTTCATGGTCCTTCAAAACTGGACTTATATCAACAAAACACTCTGTACACTCAATGATGCTGGTAATCGAGGTTTTTAGCGCTTGGAATTTTCTCATAAGTTCAACAAGCTCACTGCTTTTCTCTTGTCTGTTGGTGAGAGAAACAGTATGACCCACATCTGTGTTTACAAAAGCAAACTATGCAATAATACTACCAGAGCTGTTTTAACTAGTTAGTTATTTTATTTCTGGCATTACCTCTCCATAATGAGCTTCTTGGTGTCCTCCCACGTGGTCTCCAGCAGGCTGATTTCCCTTAGCACCTCTCCTGCCAGCTCAGTATCTCGCAGGGCAAGCTGGCTTCCTTTGTCTCTCAGCCATTGCTCCTCATGCTGATGTGACTGTAGCTCATCTTCCAATTGGTTAAAAAACCGTAACCTGATAATCGCAAACAAGATATGTATGCAAAATGTGTTCACGTGCTTCATCAAAACATTCACGTCACTTGTCCCAAAACTTAATTTGTAGTGTAGGCCATTGATTTACAAATAAAGAAAGCTTACGCCTACTGTGTTCAAAATTACCGTTGCTGCAGGCCATGCAGACTTGGTTCTTTGAAGCTCTGATGGTCAGCTTTTTCTTCAATGTCCTCCACAGCTTTGAGCAGCTGTTCCTTGCGTTGTCTAAATGAGGTCCACAGGGAACCCAGGGCTTCTGCTTCATTTTGCTTTGTACCAAGCAAATTCCTCACTGCATCCAAATCAGCACTCAGTAAATCAGCCAGCATCCGGCAAGATGTGTGAGACCCATCATCAGAGCAGATGTGAAGGTGGCTTTTCGAGAGACTGCTATCCAAACTTAGAGCTTCAGTCTCAAGCTTACTGATGTCTGGGACAATACCAGCAAGTTCCTGCTGTAATTCTTCCATCCTTCCACGATCCCAGCTCCCCGCACCTTCCACAGTCTGTCTCAAACCTCGCAAAACCCCACCTGCAAGGCTGTGGGTCTTCAGAAAAGTCTCGAGCTTTTCAAGGCAACGTAACTGGAGCTCGGCTATCTGCTGAGCCTCTAGATATGGTTGTAAACAACTGTCTACTCTACATTTGAGGCTTTGTGCATCACCTTGCCCACAGCACGAACAAAGTTTCTCAGCCTGCTGCTCCACGCTTTTTCTCACTGCGGCCTGGTTTTGCAATGCCACAAGTGTCTCCTGTCAAAGTCAAGTGAAAAAAATTAAGCTTCGATCTTGCTTTAAATGATCTTCTACAGTGATTGCAAGCAGAGCAAGACATGTACATCTCACAATGAGTGAATAATGATTTTGTGTGACTCTTACCTTAACAGGCACAGCAGCAGTCTGTACATTCTTGATATTGATTTGAGAAGTTGAGTGCACATTTGAAAGCATTGCCTCTCCCCATTGTGAGAACTTTAGCAGTCCGTGATCGAACTGCTCCACCTTGAAGAGGTGTTCCTGAAGCTGGTGGATCCTTGAGGAAGGGGGAGAGCATTTTGGATCAGCTCAGCTATTGGGACTACAATTTGCGTCACCATTGCAGCATTTAGTGACCCATCAACTTTATAAGCCAAGTGCACCTCAGTATTTTTGTGTCTGCAAAAAAAAACGATGTTTGATTAGATGCATAATTACTTTTGTGGATGGGCTTCATTTTGAAGATGTAATCTCTTCTGTAGCGACTCCAGTTCCTCCTCCAGCTGCTTTACTCTCTCTGGAGGTGCAGTGAGATACAGTGATGTTGCGAGTGAAACCAGTTCAACATAGGCTGGTTCAAGACCCTGAACATCGCAGTGTAAAGCCTGGAAGGAAAATTCAGCATTTTTCAACAAATGTTTCAAAGTGCCATTCTGTTCCGTTTTTCAATATCATTTTTGTGTGTTGTGTGTGCACCTTCAAATCCTGTAGTTCACCTCGGACCTTAACTTTGTCGGCGGACATCTCATGTGTCTCTGGCTCAAGAGCAGTTTCACTCCTCTCCAAGCAGGACACAAAGTTTGAATAAAGTTTCTCATACCTAAACAACATCACCAGACAGAGAGCTCAGACATTCAGACTTGATGTTTGCTGCATTGATTACAGGTTGAAAATCCTAGTTGTAAAACTTAAAAACTGAAGTTTTAACTGAAGTTTTAAAGTTACTGTAGCATAGCATATCTTACTTCTGCCAAATGGAGAGCAAGTTTTCCAGAGTGCTCTGTTTGTCCTTGGCCTCTTGTAGGTTTTGATCATAACTGTTTTGTAGCTCAGTCACAGTCTGCTCTGCTTGCTCCTTATCAATGACTCTTCTCACACTAGCTGATAGCGATAGCAAGGATCCCTTCAGACCCTCTAAGCATTGGCAGTCATCCTGTGAAAAACATAGATCTTATAAGAAAGCAATACACAGGTAGCTCACTTTTTAATTGCTGGCCAGTGGAGTATGTAACATTGTTGGACAGAGAAAGAAATATAGACTCTTAAGTACCATGTGATCTTGAATAGCTTTGTATGTCTCTGACGAGGAAGTGCATGATTTGATGGGATCCTCTAGTTTCATGTGAATTTCACCAAGCATGGCTTGTATCTAGGCAATCATTAAGAACACATTAAGTACAATATACATAAACACAATTGCAAAATCAATACTGAATCAAATCAATACCTTCTCCAGGCTCATCTTGAATTTCTGCTGGTGAGAAGAACTTTCCTCCAGCTGCCCATCAAGCTGCTGCATGCCCTCCCTCAGCTCTTCCCAGTACCTGCCAATTTGGGTTAAACGAGCCTTAATGCGTGCTGCTTCACCCGAAGACACAAACTGGGCGAGTGCCTGGGAATCCGTCTCAAGCTGGGAGAGAATCCCTGACCGGTCCATCAGTTCTGTGCCCATAGACTAGAGATGAAGATAAAGATAGGAAAAAATAAAGCACAGAAGCATAACAAATTCCCAAACTTTCCAGAATACGTTACCTGCATTAGCTAAATTTGACTTCATAGCAAACAATACCTTTGCAGTGGCCATTTGTTTCTCAAGAGTCATTGTGGAATCCCTCAGTGCATCCATTTGTTTTTCCTTGTCAGATATCCACACAGAGAATGCTTCAAACTCCGTTCCAAACTGATCCCACTGAGATTTCATTTTGTCAAGTATGTTGACACTGGAAAAGAATGGTAAACCTCTGACTAGGAATCCAGTGTTACAAGTACATCTTGGGCAATTAAGGTAAAAAAATAGCTCTTCTTAAAACTGTCATCTAGACTGTTGTTTTGTACAATGTGGCATGTGCAGCAGCACACAACTGTAAAAAGTATCCAAGTAAGCTAAGCAAGCAAAAATTGATTCTTATATTCAAGTCAGTATAAAGTATCTGAAAATAAATTGATGAGACAAATGCATTTTCTTACTCTTTTTTGAGTGCTGCCTCTACTGTATCCACTTGCTTGCTGAGGGATTGAGCTTGGTTTGATAGTAGGTTTTTGTTCTTTGGACCAAGCTGGATTTCAGATGCTCTTTTCAACAAAGTATTCATGTGTGACGCCTCAGCTTCACACTGCTTCAGCAACACCTGTTTTGAGAATAAAGAAGCGAGGTTACATTTTCATGCATCACAAAACGTTGGTACAGAATGTTGGTTGACATCAACTCGATTTACTTTAGCTTGGTCGAGTTCAACAGCAAGACTCTCTGGACTGCTGAAATTTAGGTCTCTCTCCATTGTTAAGCGAGCTTTGTTGACAAACTCCTGCACAGCCTCTTGTTGGCTGTCAAATTCCTGCCAGGCTGCTAATGTGACCTGAAGGAGATAGCATTCAAAACGACTGATATCAAATGAAATTAACTGAATGACATCTTGACTTCTGTGTATCATAGATCGACAAAACTATGAACACCCATTAATCATTAATCTTAACATACCATATGTGATTTGGGAATTTCAGGGGAGATATCAAGGGGTTGGCAAAATTCAGTTCTTATTTTTCTATGACTTGTTACTTGTAAACTACTTAACAATAGATTGTCACTCACCTCTAAGCTTTGCTCATGTGAATCTATACTATGCTCCATTTTACTGATTGTGTTTTCTAAACTCTGCAGGTCCTGCTGCAGTGTCTCCCCTAAACCCTCCTCAGCCTGAAGCTGCTGCCCTCTGGTGACCAGTTGCTGCACATGCTTCCTCCTCAATTTAAGGCGCTTCAAGAGATGCTGAGGAGAGCCACACATAGTTGCAGCATTCAGCAATGATGAAATGAAACATTTCTGTGTTGTTGTTGTCATGCATGCAATACATGCAGTCACTTACAGTGAATTGAAATACTGTGAAAAACTAATGTTCTGCGCTGTGTCAAAGTCAAAGTCAACTTTATTGTCAGTTCCTATATATGTACAAATAAATAGAGGGCTGAAATTGCGTTCCTCTTTCATCCACGGTGTGAAAAGAATACACAAGTAATACACAAAGAACATGAAATGTAGGGAGCTGTGTGAGGGGAGTACAAAATATAAAAAAGTGAAAAAAGTGCAAATCCAATGGCAGTGCAAAGTACAATGGCTATGCAAATGGAAGTGGTAGTATAAGTCTGAATAGGAGCAGTATTAGTATGAGTGGGCTGTAATACCTGGTGAACAAGGAGTAGCTGCTGAGCTTCTCTGACTGTTGGGCTGTCAAGTATTTTGGTAACCTCATTTTGTGCCTCTTTTTGCCCCTGGACAAGATCATGCAAAGTGCCTTGCACCTCCTCCCTGAACTGCACACAATCTCCCACTGCCAGAATCATCTTCTCAGCCTTGTATGTGCATAGTAAGAGTGGAAAATGCATTAATGAAGTATGTCATCCAGACAGACAAACACTAAATGACAAAGCATTACTGACAGAATGTATAAGATATAATAAACAACATGGTCTCTAAATTAGTAAATTCTCAATACATCCTTTTTTAATCAAAGTTAATTAAATTTTACAAATGTGAATAAAACTGAGCTACTGTGAAACATTACTGAAACTGTGAAGTGATTTCTGAACCTCAACAGACCAAATTTCACCTACCTCTGATAGAGACATGAGGAGACCCTTCAAATCAGTGGACAGCTTGCAGAGGGCCTTTCCTTGCCTCTCCGCATCACTCTCAGCTGAGATCTCAATCAGTACAGCCATTCGGGCTTTTAGCCAGCTAAGTTTTGCCTCATGCAAATCTGCATCACCCTTGAGCTCCTGCAAGCAGAGACCAAGAACAACATCATTCTAACATGACATGGCATCACAGGCAACATTCTACAGGATGGCACAGTGTCTGAATATCTTTGTGCGCATAGGTCAATGACTTACCATGACTGTTGCCTTCACCTGACAATATTTTCTGGGGTCATTTGCTCGGTTTCTCAGAAGTCTCAATTGGCTTTCCTTAGATATCAGCCAACAGGAGAGCTCAGCATACCTGTTTTGAATCGGAGTGAGAAGAACATTGCATTGCCAGAACATTGCAAGAAACCACAATAACTCCCACATCGAAATATCCTTTATTTGAGCATATTTTTGTTTTGTCCTTTTGTATTAACATCATTCTATTAATCCATACCTTTGCCATCCACGGATGCATTTCACTGTTCCTCAGTGAAAGAAATTAGTCAGCCCACTTAAGATCAGTAGGCAGATCAGCAAGGGATCAATGAGCGAGATTTCCTCATCTTGCTAAGTTCACTTTTAGGACAGCTAGGAGCAGTCTGACATTATATTGTTTTCTTTTTAGATTTTTTTTGTGTTACAGCCTTCCTTGCTCTAAGATATCTTGGCTCTTTTCCACTCACCCCTAAATCAACAGGAAAACTCAAAATCCCTACATGACCGCTCTACTTTGCAAGCCATGATGCCCATATAAAGTGAACTTGTACTCCATAAACATTCTACTCACAACAGTCCCTCTTCAGCTATTCAATGTCAGACACATTCTAGCCAAATACAGTATTATTTACGCAACATTGCACCTTGATTAACTGACCCACAACAAGACTGCAACATTACAAAGGGCCATTGTACCTTGTGTTGTACTCCTTCCATTTGTCAGGATGCTGTAATAGTTTGTTATATGTGGTATCAATTTCATCTTGCAATTCACAGAGGGCTTTTCTTGTAGCATCCAGGGTCTGGTGAGCAGGATCAGACTCAGGGAGCTTCTGACAGAGTTCCTCCATTACTTGTAGCCTCTTTTCACAGATAGATTGGGGGCCCTTTTCACTGAAGAATGCCTTATGAAATAAAAAGTTATATATCCTATAAAGCATATCCTAAAGCATATACCATATCAAATTTTGTATTCACATACTTTCAGATAATTTAGATACACATTCAACAAAAGATATATTATCATAAGATAAAAGTTTCAGATGCAAGTTAAAAAATTGTATTGTAAAACATGAACACTTCTCAAATGCAGCAGCAGAACTTTTATATGAAAAAATGTAACATCAATATCAGATGCTCACTCTGTGCTCCTTGATGAGCCTCTCGCTGCCCATGCTTGCCAAGTGGCGGTTCTCCCTTGTCACCTCTGACTGGCATTCTTGAAGAGACACAGTTAGCTTGGACCTTTCCACCTCCACTTTCAGATGTAGCAGGTGAAAGGGGATGTCTGTCTGAATATCCTGGGAAACAGAAAACAATTTGAACATTTCTCTTCTCTACATGATATATGGCCTTACTCACTACCCCTTACTCTGTGTCAAATGCAAGCTGTACTGTTGATCACTATTATTAGCGGGTACTAAATAGTTGCAGGGCAAAGAGGGACATTAGAGCATTATTTCAGCAATCATATTATCATTACAGTTACCCTAACTTGTGAAGTGTATAGGTACGTACAGTACATGGCGATTTTACCTGCCGTGTGGACCCTTGATAACATCTGCTTAATTTGCAGGGATAAATGTGGTTGTAGTTAAGTTCAACTTTTGTTCAACTTAACGTTCAACTACCCTCTGCAGTCAATGGGAACCAGCTGAATGTAAGTTTCTAAGTGCTTTGATGAGTGTGGTAAAAATTCAAACCTTCCAATGTTTGTGCAGCTTCCTGATAGTTTCCTGTAGCGACTGCTGCTCCTGCTCTGGCAAAATGTCAGTCAGTTCATCACAAGCTTTGAGGAATGCATTGAGAACTCTCTGGTCCAGCTGAGCAAAGAACTCCTGTAAAGAGATGACCACTTTCTTTTCCTATGCAGGTCTGAATAACACGCATTCATTGGTTAAGTGACTTCATCAGAAGCTGTTCTGCCATAGTAATTGGACCCCTTGTTATAAAGAGATTATGCAATGCCGCTCAGTAGAATTGACTTGAACAAACAACTCCCCCCATGGTATCATTGAAACATTCTGTGTAGACCTTGCTATGACTAACTGATATCCAAGTATGCTTTAGACCTGAAAAACAGCTAGAGTATTGATTCATAATGCCTAAGTACGTGGTACCTAGGCATAGGTAGCACATACCAAAGGTATACTGTAGTGCAGAAATGGATCAACTACATAACTTCAAAACACAATCCTAGATGTGTCATCAATATTCTTGTAATCACTGCAGCTTTTTAACTAACACATATACAGTATTTCAGTGCAGAATAGGAATGGGGCATTTTCATACTGTGTGTTTCTTCAAGAGCTCCTCTGCATTCCCTCTTTCGGTCATGCAGGTCTGAGCCATTCTGAGAACCTTCTCAAGCTCCACTCGAGATTCGTCAAACCTCTTCATCAGACTGCTGTTAGCCTCGACATGTCTCCGCCACTCTGAAGACTCCTTAATCATAGACTAGATGAATGTAAGAATGAGATTTTCAGCAAATACAGTACGCTCTTATGTGATTTCAATCGCATAAAAACAGTCACCCTCAATATGTGGTGTATGTACCTGTGATGAGGCCTGCAGGTCTGCAACTCTTTTCTGAAGAAGACCCATGTCCATGTGATCAAGAGTTTTACTGCAGTTCAGAATTTTTTGGATGCTCTGGTGGTTTCTCTCTATCACTGTCAGACACTTCTTACAGCTATGTGTGAAAGTTGCCAACTCCTGTTCGAAAGATACGTAGTTTGTTTTAAGTTGTTGTCACAAAAACCTGTTGGTGTCATTGAAGGGTTGCGGATGTGTTAAATGCAATATTCTGCATACAACATTTAAGGACTTAACATAAGAGACATCACAAAGTAAAAACCATGGATATTATGGAAGGGCCAGTCATTACATTCAGGAATATTGTGTGGGGTCAAATGGGGGATGATACATGGATACAAAGGATAAATGGGCTGACTCCTGAATTTCAGTTTTATCCAGACCTATGAAATGCTTGGCAGACAGTGAGAAGTAAGAGGGTCACGGGTGAGAGGCATACTTAATGATCTGAATGTTCTGAACGCTGACACTGACCTGACATTTCTGTTTGAATTCTGTGGGGCTGTCCGAGTCCCTTGTGCTGGTGATGTGACTGGCCTTTTCAAGTGCCTGGTAGAAGCCTGTAATATTCTTCTCCATTTCTTCCAGTTGAGGTAAAAGAGATTGAGACTCCCTCAATAGAGGCAAACTTCTCTCCCTTATCTGATTAGAAAACAGCACAAATGTTTGTCTTATTCTCAGCTTGTCCGCTCTTGCACAGACACACAACACCAACTCAGTATAGTTCAAATATTTGTGTGAGCTGACTTTGCTCAGTTGCTCTTTTATAGATGACATCATCAACATCATCTGGGAAACCTCCTCCTGTGGGGTGTCTTTGGCCAAAAGCTGGGCAGTGCGGCTGGCTGCCTTACATGCTGCCTCCATAGCTGGTACTTTGTGTTTGATTTCCTACAACATATCATTTCGTGATTACCTTTTCATTCACCATGGAAAATACAAGGTTTTACAACATGTAATGTATGGAAAATGAAACATGTACGAGACACTTGAAGCATCACTAGATGGTAAGACAAGAAGTTTACCTCAACATCCTGAACAAACGATCTGACATTCAGAAAAGAAACTTTGACAGGAATTGTCATCTTCTCATTCGTTGCATCCATGAAGTTTTTTAGGGTGTTGATTCCCTCATGGTAGTCATGCCTCAGCTTGTCAACCTCATCTGCTCTAGCATACTAACGATTGACAAAAGACCATACATTGACGATACACAGAAAGATTACAAATGAATTGACAGTGATTGTGTATTTGATGTTTAGATGCAAAGATTACATGTTTGACTTTGACGAATAACTCCCGCCATCTTCCATTCAGAAGGAGAAGCTGCTGTTTCAAGTCTCGAGAAACAGATTCATCACAGGTCTCGATAAGAAAATTCCCAGCATCATTCATGTCCATGTGTTGCTGGATCCAATGAGAAAGATTTCTGAAAAAATCCTTCAGAAAAAATAGAGCACATATTTAACCCTGTTTCAGTTCAGGTCAATTTACACTTGAAAAACTTCACAGCAATTACAGCAGGAACGATAAGAAAATGGTTAATTTCAGTGAACATTTCATCATTTCATCCAGAAAGAGGAACACAGTAGGAAGCAAGAAATTAGCTGTAGGTTTCAATAATAATAACACAATGATAACAGTTAAACAATCTGTTTGAATTACTTAGTCATGCAATCATCTCTTGAAGGCACAAGTGCATTACTGCTTAATATGAATCTGAGCTGATGATAACCATTTGTCTAAAAAAACTGTGACTGTACTTACACGTTTAGTGTTCTCTGACTGGTTGAGAATTTGCTCACCATCCTCGAGCCATGCCTGCAGAGCTGCCACTGTACTAGTGTACTTCTCCCAGTTGCAGATCACTTCCTCCAGCATGCTGCGAACGCTTCGTACTTCTAGTGCCAAGTGCCTCCACTGAGCTGTTGCATCACTGAGAAATCTACTCACTCCCTCTCCTTCATCAACTGAAAATAAAACGTAGAATGTTCTAACTTTGTTGACACTGAGGGTCTCACAAATACCCAACCACAGGCATAAGAAAACAGCAATTACTATTGAATAATTAGTTTTCTTATCAGTTATATAAATAATTCAGTTGTTGAGCATCATGCTGAAATTGCATTCCAAAGCCTCGATTCAATGTGTGTTTGTCATGCATAATCAAGTGTACTTCTCAGTTCAGAGTGGCAAAAGAAAACAGCGCAGTGACACTTAAGGGAGAAACAGCCAGGCAAAGTTCAATTATTGAGACTGATTGAATTAATGCATTTGGCCATTCATTGCAACGAGAATACCAAGCGCTTTTTAGACTTACCTCTGTTACAGGTTTTAGACCCTGTAACGTGAAATCAGTTATTAGACTACTTTGCCTGAGAAAGATCCAAAAATAATGCAGTTGACAAATATGAGCTGAAAGAGAAGAGTCTTACTTGAACTGTCTGATTTAACATAGACATCAGCAGCTTGCTTCAGGCCTGAGAATATGATCTCATATTGCTCGAAGAACCTCTGGCCGTCAATGAAAGTCTAAAGGAAAACATGGTAACACAGAGAAGTGTGAACACAGAACGCAGTGTACTTTTAGGTAGGTACTTTATTGATCCGTTGATGTGAAATGGACATAGTTTTCAACTCACCAGGTAACTTTGCAAAAGGAGCTCAACTGAATCACGTCGGCCATATTTAATTATCCAGGATTTGAGCTTTGCTTCAGCCAAAATCAGAAATCCCATCAGTCGATACTTCATTTCCCAGAATTCCAGTTTGATTAAGTGGCCAGATGATGATATGGACACAAAATTGAACCTATGCATAAAAATGTCACTTATTTTTCCCAGAATGATTTTCATAATGGAACAACATCAATTAATCGAATAAGTTCACAAAACATCGCTACTTGCAACATAACTGTCTGCATTTTCATAAAGGTCTTACCGTTCGGCCATGTCTTGCAGCTGCTCGGGTGGAACAGGCACCCCGTTAACTGACCTGTCCCTATGTATCTGTTGGAATGTCTGCCTGTGAGAATCCAAACTCTTCAAAACCTCCTGAGAAATTCAGCGACTGATTAAGTTAATTATGTTTTCCAACATCTATACAGTAATGCAGCACTGAAATCACTGAGAGGTTCTTGTTACCTTGTGTTGCTCTAGTTTTCTATGTATAACATTAGCTGTCTCCTCGTGAACATGCTGAATGGGGATGTCCTCTCTTAGAGCCATCTCTGCCCTGTGCAACCAGGCTCCAATCACTCCCAAAGGTCCAGGCAGGGATTTGTCCAGATGGATGTGCCAGTCCAGCAGCTGTAACAGGCATTCATTAATCCCTCCCTCTGAAGGCAAGCTAACATCAATGCTGAGCTCACCGAGATCATAATGTTGTAACTTTGTTGTAATGTTGTAAACAAGAGCCCAGCTAATGAGAACTTTTGTGGCCAGGGTGGATGAACCGAGGATGTGAGGTGCTCTCAAAGCAGTCAACAAAACCACCTGTATTCATCTCTGCCAACTCAAAACAATCTCTAATCCGTGTTTGGATTTAGCTGTTCCCTCGGCCACAGGGATGAGGGGAGGGCATAAAATCCTAGTCATGCATATTATGAAGAATTTCATTTGAAATTCAACACTGCCTGAAAACAATGCAAAACACAATGCTGAATAAAAGCCTCTTTACCCATTGCTTGGTGTGTTAGCTTGATAAAAGCTTCCCATCATTTTTTTGTGAGCTCATGCGTGTAGTAGAGGATACAATCACACTAACCCTGGCTGACAAGCGATCCCATGTCTGTTTGACCAAAGCTTGGTCCACAGATAGTTTTCCATCTCTACTGACTGGATGCAGTAGTGGTTCAGTCTGCTTTTTCTTAATCTCATACTGAACACGGAGGTTTTTGAATGCCTGCATGAAAATCGAAAGGAGACCAAGAGGTTGAAAATACTTTCCATCTAGCCAGGAAATTCCATATAGGAGATGGTATTTGTGGCTTTAAGCTCGGCTCACCTGGTACTTGTTGGTGAGGTTTCCCTCTGCTCCCTGGGCTCTCACCACATCTCTCTCCAGCTGATCTAGAAACACCTTCAACTCCCTCAGCATCTTGCGCTCTTCCCTCTGTCATAACCACAAAGATGCAACTGAGAGTTAAACAAGCCAATGCTAATTCTCTCTCACCAACATGCAAATGTTGCAAGTAACACCATGACAGAATCCAGAAACGTAAATTTAGAGGAAGTTACACTAGAAATTCTTCTCAGTGTTAAGAGATTTGGCAAGTCGCTAATGAATGAATATTGAAGGTGAATACTGAAAATACTTGATATCTATGCTCCAAATGTCAGACTAAGCCAGTTATTTTAGTGAGACATACCTCTAGCATTTGCTCTATATCTTGAGGACCAAACTATCCAGGAAAGCAAGGCAAACAGATAAAGGCAAAGACACCAAATGTCATAAGAAAGGTGAGGACGCAAGGTGTGGAGGGAATGAAAATGAGATGAGGATGAGTTGAGGACGCACTCCAGAAAAAAAGCATGCAGCCAAATGACCTAATCGCTCACCTTTAGTACTGGAACTGAGAGTGCAAATGTTGGGATTGAGCCAAGAAGCAGCTTAATATGCACAAAATTAGACAAAATAAGTTTGTGTTGAACAAAAATGTTGAACAAAAATGTGGTGAATTTTGAACAAAAATGTGGTGAATGTTGAACAAAAATGTGGTGGTTATGTATGTGTGATCATGCAAAGACTGCTTACTATCATTTCCTTCTTTATGACAGATTGAATACATTTCAGATTAAAACAAGTATTTCACATATCGTACTTGAAATAAATAATGACACTGAAAGGACATGCAGTAAGCATTGGATCAAATTGGAACTGTATAGATGGTCAACAATCCTTTAAAATTTTAAGCTCCTCCATTTCCCACTTTCAATTGCCTGCATCACAGCTTTGCATGAAAATGAGCAATGACATAAAGGCCAAGGCCATACCTCATCTTGTCCGTCAGTTTCATAATGGTGAGGGTTTGGGTAGTGCTTGAGAAACTGTGCCACATATGTCATGATTGATTTCTCATCAGGCTTGTCAACATCCACATCTGTATAGCAAGAGGTACAATCAATGTCAACTCAATCCTTGCTCCTCTCTGGAATGAGTCAAAACCAGCCGTCTGTGTGCCAATTCAGTCTTGCTCTTAATCCAATGAAACATCATCAATCTCAAGGCAGAGGTGCTATCAGCTGTTTCGACAGTAAGTGTTTACTCTGAGGGGGTTTTCAGTGCATTACCTTACTATTGTTGTTGTTGTTGTTGTTATTATTATTATTATTACTATTTATGTTGTTTATTCAAAACGACACAGCACATGCATTCAGCAAAGGATATGTGATGATGAGTGTTCATTGTCATTCTATACAAACACTCAGCATCATTAGAATCTGCATTGCTAACTGCAGCTACTGTCAAGGTCACCTTCTGCATCCAGCAGGCGAGGAATGCCCAGCTCATTTTCTGCAAGTGCAAAGGCCTCCTCCAAATTCTCCTTATTGGTCCTTTTCCGCACAGCATCCATGTCAACCAAGTCTGGCCTGATGGCATGCACTACAGCTTGGAATGCCACACCACTACGCCAACAGGGACCGAAGTCCTTCACCTCGATTCCTTGATACCTTCAATGCACATAGTAGATGCATCCATAAAAAGCGCACACGATCCTTCATACCATGACAAAATCACCAGGATGTTCTTTGCAAGTTAGGTGCAGTGCTTAACACACCTTGCTGCAGTACACTGAACCCATCTGAGCATGGCCTTTTTGGCATTGCCTTGGAATTTGTTGACCACTTTCCTCTTCATGGGTGGGCTTCCTGCATCAGCACTGGCTGTGCTCTCCACTGATGAGTTGCTGTTGGACAGAGCCTGAAGGGCTGTCAGATTGCTTGTTAACTCCTCAATCTAAAGAAATGCACAAGAGTGGAGGGAAGACATTGCATTGTAATTGTCTCAGCCTCAATAATAGATTGTAATAGGCCTGCCATCAGCTGTTCCCTTGATTCACAACAACTAAGTAAAATTCAGTTATACAGTAGGTGCTTATTTGCACCTTCAATAACTAGAAAAGCTTTACTAACAATTTTTCACATCTTGCAATATTACTTGTCCTCACTTCATATGACCCATATCCCCACTACCCAGCCAAAATCTGTTTAGAAGAACACTCATGCCACACAAACATAAACACTACATTGCTTGCAATGAAAATAAAACTCATTCTGTTACAAATTAGCATTTTGAAAGTAAGACAAAACATAATGTCAAGAACAAAGCTATCTCTTAAAAATAATCTCTGAAGCACAGTGATATGTGACAATAGCTGCTGTTGGCAGAACTACCTGGAAATAGAGGATGATGGTCCATATCAATCCAAGGACGATAGATGGTCTGCCGTCTGCGATGTCAGTCGCATGAATGTTAACAAGTTTGATCTGAGACAAAACCCAAAAATACAACAAAATTAACAATGTGTGAGACAGGTGAAGTCAGTGTACTTTATGAAAGCAAACAAATTCTATTCTGTTCTTACAACATTGCAAAACTATTTTTTAATTCATCAAAGTCAAATCTTTGATGCCTGAGAATTGCTCAAAAATGCATCTGACAGGACCGAAAGAAAGCACCGAAACAAATGGATGTGGTGAAAATTCAAACATAAGAAAGCTGTGCTCAAAGTGGCAGGAAAAGGAGAAGCAGAGCAATACAAACGTCGCATTAGGGCCTGCCATAAAATGACATTTTTAAATCCAAGCTTTTAGCGAATAACTCTCTGGTGGCTTTGGAGGCCACTAATAACCAAGTCACAATGCAACAAAATGAAAGTCCAATTGTCATCGTAACTGAGAGGTTACTGTATGTACAAGCTTTGCCAAATTTCCATCATGCATCAAACAAGAAGGAACGAGTAGAACATGAGCACGCAGGGTGTTTTATAGCAACTGACCGGAGATCCTCGATATAGACACTGAAGGCACGTGTGATGGGAGAGAGGTCAACAACAAGAGTGTAAATTTCCACAGATAAATTTGAAAGGGAAGGGAAAGGTTTCAAATGACCGAAGGAAGGATCTCAAAAAATAAATTGTTGTAGATTTATGCACCACAGACACATACAGACAGTGGGACACACTCAGTGTATTAAACATGAGGAAAAGGTGCTGTGTCTGAGAGCCTACCTTTCTGCCTTCTAGGAACTTCAGAGCAGTGCCAATGTTGGAGACCCAGTGGATCCTCTTCAGCTGACGGCCCTGTTCAGATGGCTATAGACAGACAAACCAGTTAGTTCATCTGACTAGATCAAAAAGGGACAGAACTTGCACATATGGTTGGAACTAACACAAAATATAACCAAAACAAATATTAATCAAATGTTTTATGTAACAACATGTGAACTGAAGGAAATAATGTTTGCTGGGATTTATAAAGCTAGGAGTTTGATCTCTGAAACAGATAGGCAGTTGAAACAGATGATAACATAAACCCCCAATGTGTTTCTGTAAAATCAATATACCATAGTCTGTCTTGATGAAATCAAACAGTCGGTGAGAGACAGTGGTCACAAATGTTTTGTAAAAAAATAGGATTTGAGAAGAATGTGAAAGACATTAATTCACTATGGAACCAGTGAAATAACTCAAAATCCAAAATTAAATAAATTGGAATATGATGTAGAACAAATTTAATGTACCATGCAGTTGTATTCATTGTAAGAATGAAGCACTGCACACCAAGTTGAATATCAGCTGATGGCTTTGCAATTGTGTCAAGTGGGTAGCATGTTCTCTGTCACTTTTATTTTTTTATAAATAAATTTGAGTGAGTTTTATTCACTGGGGATATGTTCATGCACTGCTGAGTGGTGTTTACGCACCACACTGTTCCTAACAGAAAATAAGTATTACTCACAAGCCTCTGGCCAGAAAGCACCTCCAACAGAGCCAGGAGCTTCACCCCATCTTTTATGTCCTCAAACAAGTCATTGACCTCCAGAGGTGGTTTATGCTGTTTGGAGGAAAATGCATTGTCATGACTTTACATTGTTACTGAGGTCTATGAAAACCTGTAAGCATTGAACATTTCCCTTTAGGATTTATACCAAACAAAACATAACCATAATTATTATTATCAGTAGTAGCACTTATACTAGTGTTAGCATTAATCCTACAGTGCATTAAGTCCACTGAAACTCAAACCAGTCTGTGCAAAACAAGAGGCTAGTTAGTGAAAGAAAAGATGGCGTTTTGTCCTTCCAGGTGGCCTGGTGCCTACTCCTGGGGCGATGCTGCTCAGTAGACCTGCAGTCACTGGAAGTTATGCCAACACACAGAATGTTCCAGAGCCGTACAATCCACAAGGCAAGTGATGGAGTTGAAGCTGGCAGTGTAATATCATCAGATGAGATACAGGTGACACAGGTGATGCATTCTCCTGAGATACAGGAGAATGCTCTAATCAAGAGGATAGCGTTGCATGGGAATTCTCATTTTGGCTCAGTGTGCAGGTCATTTCACAACTCCACACATTCCCTGATAGGTTGCAGTTGGCTGCCTTTGTGGGCCAAATCGGTGTGAAAAGCACTGTGTACTGCTCTGTGATCTGTGCATGTTTTGTTTTATGCTTGTTAGCATGACATACAAGAATACAGGAAAAACCTGATGCGTGTTTCTTCAGTGAATGTGCTACTTCCTAATTTTTGTCATATCAAAAGCATTCTCAACTCAGTTCTATTTCTAAGACGTTTTAAATAACAACATTGACAAAAGTTTATGAAAATGAAAAGCGTCATGTCACACGTGGAAAAAAAACTATACTTAAAATCGTTCGGTATTTAACTTTCACTCAGACAGAACCAGTTTCTTAATTAATCTCATGTGTAGAATCTATTATCAAGTTAACACTCCCACCCTGGAAAAAGAGGATCACAGACTGTAACCTCCCAAAACTGCAAAGAAAACCACGACAGCAATTCTACACCGTTGGAGGAAATGAATGTGAGAGGAAAGAGTGACATCTGCAGGAAGCTCAAACCCAGATTGTAGACTATGGGCCGTAACAAAAGGGTTTGTTCCAAACCAGAGTTCATCGCTTATCACTTTTGCTCACATGAGACTATGCAACTAAGGCACTGTCATGACTTTGCTAAATCTGCAGTCTTGTCTGCATGCACATATAGAGAAGCTAATGCAATGCATGAATAACAAAGAATGGGACAACATTATTCGATGGGGAATAGGACCGTGTCTATGCTCATCATCACATGACTGGATGCTGTGTTCAGTGAATCAGGAGCAAGAGATTCCAAAATCTCAAAACTATGAGCCAGGATCTGTGCTCATCTTATATCCATATTTTGAAATTTTGTTGAATTTAACCTCTTACTATGCCCTGTCCGTATATGATGCCCTTTATCACGAGTTGCACTAATTCTCTGCGTGTGAGGCCCTTAGCAGCAGACGACTGCCTGCAGGAAACTGTCCTCACCCCCCTGCTCTCCATCTGCAGAGAATTAATGTCCCTGCCAATCCTGTGCACAAACACACCCACACACACACACATGGAGGATTTTCTGAATATACACGCACACACCTACATACTCAAATACAACGCCTAAGTTCATAAAGAATAACACAAAACAATTGCATGCTGATCATCTTTTAAACTATGGTATTGGTCCAATGCTGCCATACAAGCTATCGACTCGGATGAGAGGGGGGTTCAATCATGTGGAAATGCCTCAGTGCTTCTCTGATAACTGATGCCTTTGTCATCTGAATTTCCCAATACAGCAACAGGCAGCTGTCTTGTCTGACCTTTTTGACCGCTTTTATCCCAGGAAAATAAGACATAGACATGTCAACTCAACACCACAAGCAGTATGCTCCACCATGTAGACCGTGGCAGGGCAGCTGCAACAAACAGCTCAGTGATATTATCATGATGCTGTTAAGCAAAATTCAATTACATTGTTCACTGCCTCATGAGGCTGTTATTGCTGCATGGCAAAGCTCATCACACAGCATTGACCTAGAAGTAGCTGCATCGCTCAAATCATGACAACAACTAAAAAATTCCAAGACAGTCTCGCAAATGATGCCTATGTCTACCCTCCAATCTGTTTGCAGTGTAGTTTGAAAAATCAGTTTTGGATCAAAAAATATGCTTGTTAAGTTTCGGTTTTCCTCAGAAACAATACTGAACTCATGCCAGCCAAAATATCCATAAAGTGCGACTGCAACCAGGTCGGAAAGAGATTCACGCTTACCTTTGCTAAATGAGAATTGATCCATTTTGTGAAGGTCCTCTTCTGCACTGCCTCTTGCTCATCTGAAAATTAAAGGCACAGTGCACATTTCAATAAACATAGATGCCAAATTTGTTAGCTGTCAAGGGAGAGATGGACGACTTTAAACATCACTTGTAATTACAGGACACTGCAATACTAACATGTAGACACACATCTGAGAAGCACTTGACCATCTGTGAATGTCGATGCTCTCACATTGATTTTGCATGTTCAACAGAATGCTACTACAGCCAGAGAGAACATGACTCACAATACCACACCATACATAGCAAGTATGTCATCCTCTGCTCCTCTCTGCAATTCTTTTCACAGTATATAGTGAAATATGTGATTTCATCAAAGGAAATCCTACATAGGATGTGAATCCATGAAAATTACTTCATCAGTATAGTGGGAACCATTGATGACACACATAATCTCTGCTAGATTAGTAGCATTGCTAAGGACTTTCCAAGCATAAACGCTTCTTTCTGTATCGTAGATATTGTTGAAACCCTGCTTTATGGATATCAGGCAGCATTGCAGCATCCATGCAGCAGGTATGCTGGACAGCTAGACATCCAGGGAGGTGTATGTTTTTGGTATGAAACGTAGCTTCTTTTACTGATAGTGGTACTGGTCTATTAAAAAGGAGGTCAAGTTGGGAGATGAGAACGCAATTTCTGCCAACACACATCGCAAATCCCCTCTGTGCTCAGTAATGACATGCGTGCTTGTTTAGGCCCCCCAAGCCTCTTTTGTGGCCTATTAATATATTCAGACCCGGTGCCTCATGCATTATGCAATATAAGCAAGAAAGCAGACAATATTTCCTTGAGATTCTGATATTGAGAACTGTTTTTTAAGGTCCTGGCATGCATGCCGGTAGCTTCACTCTTCACAGTGCACAGCGAGGCCATTTTTAAACATTCACCCTTAAAGATACAGATGATTATCACGTGTTTATGGAACATTCCAAATACTCTATACAGATCAAACTATCCTAAAGGCAAGGCTGAATCACTGATGCACAGAGGATGCCCAATGAAGCATAGAGAGCTACCTCAGACAAACATACTAGCATATATACACAGCTCTATTTGTGGTGACAGGGGTCTATGCAGTGTGGGTTAACACAGATGCCTGTTTAGGTCACTGCTTCGAATGTCTTAGCTAAACCCACACAGATTAGAGCGAAGAAACATTAACAATGTGACTTACCGCGTAAATATTGGAAAAATCCAGTCACCAGATTTAAAGAAGTCTTCCTGACAGAAACATCCTTATAGTTAGCCATTCTACATTCCCATGTTTGGTTTGCTCTTTATTCCTCTCATGAGTTCCAGGATACATTTAAATGAGAGCCACAGTGGAACAGCACAAAAACACCAAACTGCCCTTGTCCCTTGTTCCAGCTGGAAGCAAAACAGATCTGGCTGCTTGGTTTCCCCGGTGAAAGCAGAAAAAGCTGCTGGAGGCTGTGATGAAACGTCCCCTCCTCCCTGCTACTGTTGCACACTCACATGCACACACACACTCGCACACACATCCACACACATTCACACATCCACACACTCCACACCGAAAGACAATCACTGAGGATTTACTATCCGATCCTTCCTTTTTCCTGTGTTTTCCAGAGGAGCCATGCCTCTGTGGATGTGCACAGCCCCCGCTGCACCGCCTCCCTGTATCATCGTGCTGTCTGGGGCTACAGATGGATCAGCTAGGAGGGAGCACAGCTCCACCAATCAGTATGTGGGAGGCAGTGATGTCACAGCTGAGGCCAGTGTGTTATCCCCAATGCCAGGTTTTGAATGTGCGCTGTGCATCTCTCTCTTGCTTTCTCCTTTTCTCCCTCTGTGGCTCTGCATTTCCCCTCAATATTGGTGAGATAAATTAAACACTTAATTGTTATAGCTGCGACAGTGATCATCGAAAAAATACAAAATATTGTCTTTGTTTGTGTGCTTTCCAAAGCACTCTGTGTGAGCAGTAAACTGGACATTCGATGTAACCCTTACTAAAATTAAAAGGTTGCCACAACAGCATTGAATAACAGACCTTAATAATTAATGTGACAGCTGGTAAACACAATATAGCACCTGCTCTGTTTCACTGTGAAGCCAAAGTAGACGCACTAATCTTGGGATTCCCTTTTACATGTAGAGTTCATTAAACCGGGGATCCAATACTGCAAATTATGCAATACAAGCAGTGAGACAGTTTCTGTCAACATATCAACATATATGTTGCCATAAATATTGTTTCCGTCGGACAGACTGAAATGTGAATAAGGTGCATACAGTATTTGGTAAGTTATTGTCTCCTGCAGAGGCCTCTCTTAATTCTGTCAACAATGCCAGCATTAAAACCTTTCTGAAGATGTGGACTAAAAATATTATGGCGCCTGTGATTCTATTATTGTTGCCATATTTGGTCTAGTGTGACAAGGCGGGAGGAGCTGTTTGAGGATGAAAGAAATATCTTTTTTCTATCAAATCAAAATAGAAGTATGATTCAATGTCCATTGGTGGGCACAGTTATATTTAGTGGTAAAAACTACATCAAGTGTCTCTGAAACTGGGCTGTCTAAGTGAACAGCCTGAAAATAAAGCCTACAAATGGTTGTTGTCGTGAGTAAATTACCTGTAAGTTTTGAACAATGCCTGTGATATTCAGTATCCACCAAACCTTAAATTGTCAAGTGCCAAACAGATGTGCCCCATGACAAGGGAAGAGTAAGGCTTTTGTTTTGTGGCCACCATTGGTAATCATTGGCTTCACAACCACAAGAAAATGTGTATAAAATATTAAAATGTAACATGTACTGACTATCCCCTAAACATATTCACATAACCACATAATGTTCCACATGCTCAGAGTGAAAATATTTGGAGTTTAGCAGGATTCTGAACTTGCATGGGAAGTCACATTTTCTATATTATGCCCTCTAAGTAGGTCAGGTCTTCTGCTCCATTTATAGGCTAAACCAATACAAAAAAAATCTTCATGGAAAACAGCTGTCAGTTACCTTTTAACATACGGTGAACTGATTTAATTAGGGCTGACATACTGCTAGTTGCTAAGTGGCGATTAAAAGTAGGTAGTCCTAGCAGCAAAACACATGCAAATCATTGAACCACTAAAGCATCATCACAACTCATATGAGTAATGGACTACTTAAGATAATCTTAGTGCAGATGATACCTTTGGCAATACTGTGCGGTAGGTGCTTGGCTTCATTGCTTCTGTTGGTCACCTGGGACTACTGTAAAAGCCCACTCACTCTGTTGTTTTCCATTTACTGGAGAGCATCCCTGCTTTTTTCTCTTTGAGAATTTGACAGGACACGAAATTACCCTGCAGGTGGACTTCATCAAGCCTTCAGAGGATACGCTTGCCTTAACAGTTACTACTTTCAGACGTATTGCCCAGATATTTGATGAAATGATGACAAAGAAAACAATCAGTATCATCAACATCAAACACAAAGGGATTGTTGAAAATACACACAGTCCAGTATTCAAAACAATCTGAAAGGGTACGGTGATGCATGAAGTGGTAATCAGGCATTGTGACATTATATCAGTGTGATGGCTATTGTGTCTCCATCATCTGTTGTTGGCAGCTCAGAGTAGAGGCATCTCTTACAGCTGACATGTACCTTCGTCACCCCTCTGCTTGGTAACTGTGATGTAACTAGTGTCTATCACAAAATATGATAACATTAGAGAAAGTCGCCAGCTCGGGACCTATGAAAATCAAACCAGACGCTGTGAATACAGTTGTAATCCTTTCATTATTGATATTGTAAAAAAGGTGAATCAATTCTAAAAATTTGCAACAAACGTTTAAATCAAACTTCAAACTTCAAACGTTCAAAATCAAAATTCATTACTCAAATAATGGCAATATTTTAATTTCATTCTCCCTCCTCGTTTGTCTCTGCATTAACCTAAAGAAGATACACACACTATGTGTGTGTGTGTGTGTGTTAAGTGGAAGTGAAGCGTTTGGTTACTTCTCTGAGTTTCTGCATGATGCGTCACTAGTAGTGTCACTCCACTTCCTGTCATGCACACAAACCTGTGAATGCGTCAACTAGAAAGCCTTATCATGGTCAGCAAAAAGTGCATCATCAGAATGAGGGTGAGCAAGGTGACAAATACAAAAAATCTACGATAAAATTGTAGTGGTGACAGGTAAGCTTAAAATTTGATCGAACTGTCTTCGACAGGATCAGTTTCCATGAGGCACCAGACAACTACAATCAATTGGGGCAAGACAAATGTAGACATCTAAATGGATGAAGCTTTGTCAGTGTCAATAATTAATCCATGCATGATGGACAGGTTCTAAGCTGAAAGAGGGTCTGCACTGCCCATATACAGTAGGAAACCCTTAATGAAAGGAATGTGTGTTTGATTACGAACAGTCAGTCGGTGTTGCTGATCACCCATTCAGAGCACCTGACATCACCATTAAACCAATGTGTTCCAGATGTGACCAAAGTGATACTAAAATCCATTTCCTCACGTACATTCTGTAGCAATTTGGGTAAACCAACTGCAGACTCCCTCCTTATAACCTACAGAAAACATGAAATGTATTTTTTCTGAATGTCCAATTTGTGTGTTCATGAAAGAGAGTGTGTGTCTGTGTGTCTGCCTGTGTGTTTGTGTGTGTGTTTGTGTGTGTCAAAGCCACTTCCTTATTGCGGTAACCACTTGTAATGGATCAGTCTGCCTGTAATGTTCCTCTCATCAATGTTAGCGTAAGGTTGAGATGAGATGCAAAAATCGTGCAGAATAGAATTTTGTTTTCAAACCTTACAAACTTATTTGAAAAAAAAAAAAAAAAAAACAGCCACAGAGGATATGTTGCCTCACCCCGCAACAAAATGTCAGTGGAACAACCACAAACATCTGCCTCCTAAGTAGCTATGGTAACCGACTATGATGTACTACATATAATATTCAGGGCACCGATGAATGAATATCCATGATGACAGACTGGAGGTGGGGACTCTTTCTATTAAACCACTCTATCTCTAGGGACAGAGAAACGGCCTGGTTTTAGTGATTTTCATCATACTGTAGATTATACACTCATAAAGCACCTAATGTTGTCAATCATCAACCTCGAATCAAAACCAACATGAGTTGCAATGACACCTTGTGCATACAGACACAACTTTTATTTTGTGCTCAACGTCAAATGTTCTGTGAAATGATAGTAAGGTCATGCTGCTTAGAGATGGGATGAACGAAATAGGCTATCCATTCTATGGTTACATTTTGAAAAAAATGTGGGAAGCTAAGGCAATCATTGAGCAACTCTAGCCTAGCCACACAAGGCAGAACAGATTCATATAGAAAAAGACAGTTTTCACACAGTATCTCATTGTTATTATGACCTCAAAGCTTACACGAGTGAATGTGTAGCTTACACACACTATGGTGTACCATCTCCATTCAACAACTTTAGGGCACAGAGAAAACATGCAGATCCTTACTAAACAACTTTGGGAAAGCATTAATGGTGGATGAATACTGAATCTTCTTCCGAATCCCAATTGTTCTACATGATAACGGTGCCACCATTAAAAAAATAAAAAGTGTGTGTGTGTGTGTGTGTGTGTGTGTGTGTGTGTGTGTGTGTGTGTGTCAGATAAAGAGACATGGCCAAACT
>OMPJ01008980.1:9129-21007 GCA_900312935.1 Carapus acus | reverse complement strand
TACAGAAATGACACTTACCTTGCAGCTTTTGCATCACATTCGAGATGTCCACAGATGTTCGTCCAGGCTGTCTCATTACGGACCCCGCCATGATGTCACACCACAGCTGTATGATTGCACTCGTCACTGATGCTGACACAAGATTCTTCACAGCTGGCCTGAGTGGAACATCCCATTTGCCCCTCCTTCGCGCTGTTTCTCTCTCGGACTCTCGCTCGCTCTCCTGAATTTACTGCAGCATGAGGTCCAATTGAATCTCAAGTTTCATGCAGGCTCATTGTCCAATAGCAGCACTTCATCCATTCGGGCCCCACTGTAAAGACAGGACGAGCTGAGCAGGTGTAAAGGATGAATACAGAGTCATGGAATATGCCGGTGTCATTTAAAACGACAGACTTACGGATTGTCAAGCTAGTAGGCCGGTGTGTGTTGTGATATTGTGTGAAACGTCTCAGCCTCTAAGTTGGACGAGGACGCTACTTATAAATCATGTAATTTGTGTGGAAATGAACAGCATCACATAATAACTCCTTACTGGAGGTTTAAAAAATGCCAAGGCATATTATCGTGCGGGAATACTGAATAAAACCCTACATGACCCTGACCTTAAGCTGTGGTGTGCCTTGCATTTCTCTAAAAATGGGAAGTTGGAAACACCGTCAAGCATAGTCGAATTATACTGGCAACCTAGTTGTGCTGGGTAATATAGATCTAAAACGTAACTTTTTTATACAGCAGTCGGTGCATAATTAGTATTGCCAGTGCTGGACAGTTGCTTCATCTTTTTTTAAAAAGAAAAAAAACAAGCTAGCGTAAAGTTTGTCATTATAAATTCACCTCCAGTGTGTGCACAAACTGAAACAGGCGCCAAGCAACTAAAATGGAAATTGTGTGTGTGTGAAAATATGAATTTGAGGCTTCTTACCCCCGTAAATGCAGCCCGGACATGAAAAGTTTGCAGGGGAAGTGTCCTGTGTTGGCTGGTTGTCATTGGTAACACGGCTAACGCTCCGGCATCGTGCTACACGCGCGTGAGCGTGCGCATTGCCCTGTGCATCGCATGTGCGGACGTGCGGACGTAACCACAAGTACTGTAGCTTGTTCGTTGCTAGCACGAAACGAAACCCGGTGGCACGAGCCGTGAGGACGTTCCGTTTATCTGGGCTTTGTGCTGGACTTTTTTACTATCGAGACACAGTTTGTTGTGAGACTGACCTCCCTAACTACAGTCAATATGGTGGATTTCCTGTGATTTTTTTTAAATTAAAATTGATTGAGGGAAAGATGTAGGTTATGTTAGGATGCAGCGGGTCCAATGAATTTCACTTCTGCGTAAATGAGCATCAATTTGCCACATTGTTCACGAATAAAAATGCCTCGTTCAAATATTCAAATTGATAACGATCGAAATTGTTGAAGGGCGAGTATTTTTTTCAGTGCTGTCCATAGATGGATAGTAATTTGGCATTGAGATAGAACTTTAATGCCATCTACAGGACTCCTGTGGTACTAGCGCGGTAAGCTTCTTGGCTCAATGAAGTTTGAGATCATAATTTAGTTCAAAGATAGGTGATACCTCTTGAGCATCTACGCTAAACAAGAAATTGCTTGCTGTAGCTTTCTTATTGTTATTTTTTTCGGTAGTAGGTTCAAAATCCATGGTGTAACCGTACTGTTTTTTGTCAAACTGAAAACTCTGAGGTCAGGATTGAGGAGGGAACAGTGCAACAATTGAAGGAAATCCCTACAGAGACTGAGCGCTTGATAGCGTCTGTGGTGTTAGGATTGGTTTTCGTGTGTTACCTTATCCAGAACCTTTGGGAGGCTGTTGATCAGTACATCCAACAGCAGATTCTGCGTGCAGGTTATTTAGGTCAGGATTTACTTTCTACTTTTCTATTTTGGCCTCTCAATTACATACTGACAACACACCTAGCCATAATTTTATTGAGAAAATAGAGCTACAGAAGCCATTGTTCTGCAGTATTGATCCTGAGGAAATGATGCAAAAGGAAACAAGCCTGTTTCCCAGAGTTATGTGCCACACAGATAAGCAATGCAATGCTAAATTTAAAAGCCAGAGAGGGAAGGAAGCATGACAGCAAAGTTTCCGCTAAAGAAGGCTTTAGAGGAAAAAGGAAAAAATCCTGTCTTGGGAAAAAGCTTAGTGTTTGGTCGCCTTTCGGTCAGCGTGGGCTCTAATTCTATGGTGGAATTATGGCGAATAACGAAACAAATCCTTTTTGGGAAATACTGAAATCCTTTAACACTGGTGAGTGTATCTTTGTGTATTTGTTGTTTGACAAGGAAACTCCACAGCATTGTGCCAAAGCATTTTGTGATGTAGATTGTGATGGTAGCAGTTGGTCAGGTTAGACAGTATCATTTGCTGTTATTTTAAGAGGGCCTTTTTAAAAATGTTGCATCTTTTTAGATTTGGCGTAACACATAAGTTATTGAATGTGCAGTTTATCCAGAATTTGCGGAAATTTCTCATTTGTTAAGATATCCTGATTCTGAAGATCTTGCAAATTACAAAGAGGGGTTGATTACAGAGACAGTGAGGGGTTGACTAGTGAGACAATGAGCAACCAGCATGCTGCGTGGGAAGGAAGGTTTTATGTAACAGTAGGCCAACAGAGGTACCCAGAAATAGCAAATCAATAGTTCAGGGTATTACGAACTCAAAAATCACTCCAATATTTTGATGCAGGTTTATCAATGTGGAGATAGCGCTGATAAACGCGTCTTAGTTATAAAACATCTCTCAGTTTCCATATTGCCTCAGAATTCTGATTTGCTGTTTCCTTTGCAGGTGATCTGGTGCTTGCATTTTGTTTATCCATGCTGGTGGGACTCTTGCTGGGTGCACTGATTTATGTTGTGCTCACCTGGGCATCTAGACGCAGGGCCACAGCAAGAATCACCAGGCGCTGCAAAAAGAAATCTGGCAATTCACGCTCACGGAACAATGCAAACCCCATGGGCCTTTACCGTAGCACTTTTTTGAGTGTGTACCGACAACCCTCTCTTGAGCCAGTGGGCCCTCTGGGGAGTAAACCCAGTGCTGAAGCATCTACCTTTCGCCCCTTGAGGAACAGGGCAGACCTGGAGATGGGTGAGGACACACAGATCACCATGCCTGATGACACAGTGGCTTCAACCTCATCAGATTCAGCAGCTCTTGTGCCCAACAAGAGACATTCGTTTTGGCTTGGAGGCAATGGACTAAAGGGATTTCTACCGTCACAGACTCCACCTCCTGCATATGATAGTGTCATCCATGCTTTTGAAGAGACTTGTACATGATCCTAACAACACAATTTAACAAAGATGTAGAAACTAAAAAGGTCTTGAAATTTATTGAAGAACCAGGAATCAGATAGATCACAAGGAACAACTGGTTAAGCTCTGCTCTTTGATAGAGTGAAATAACTGCATGTTGATAAGAATTGTGTCACAGAGGCTTTCACTGATACTGTCAGCACAGTCAAATGTACATATAGACAAAATGAGCCTTTGAATTTTGTGGTCTTATTATGAAGCAATGCTAGTGAAAATGAACATTCGGAGGGATGGTTATACTGTGATCTTAACACCACATACATTTACAAAGAGATACTAGATCATTATATTCTCATAACACAATAAAGTGTAATTCCATTTAATTTCAACGTGTGTGCTTTTGTGCAAAACATTAGCACTCGGGTCAACAAATGTTATGACAGTCATTTTGGTATGTAAAACTGAATTCAAGATGTAATTAGTTAATGTCAAGAATCTTGCTGCTATAATTTCTAACAGCGATTTTAACGACATGGAGGCTTTATACTTGGGTAGTGGCACATTTATCACATCAAGGTCTGGTGTCACTTCAGATTACAGAGGTGGAGTACATCGTGTGGGGTTGCCAGTTTGACAGGAATCAGTCGACTCGACGTTCAAACCAACAGAGCCACTCCATAATTGCGTCGCGATTGTGGGTAACATTATTTGAGCATTTCAAAGAAAAAATAAGACAGATAAGTTCTTAGAATGTCCAAAACAATGCAGACAAGCTAAACCTTTGAAAAGAAGGGTCCATTTTGCGTGAATCACACCACATGGCAACCCGCTTTAAAGCCACAACCCCAAAGTGCGCCAGCCGACGAGCGCCTGAGAGCACGATCCGCACCGAGCCCCGGCGGCCGGGATCAGCGTTTGTCACTGCTGACTGAGGTAGGGAAGCGTCCAGAAATGGAAGAATTGCCAGCATTTTGATGAATCCAGTCGTTTTCTTTCGCCGCAGTTTTGTTGTCAAGCTGCCTCGGCTTAGTCAGAGTGGTGCATGCGGGCAAGTAAAACGCCTTTCATTTAGAGATGCAGTAGGTGTAATGGGAATCATTGATAAACCTCAACGGAGCCGGATAATGATTTTACTTTGGCTCCAATGCCGCACTTTATAGAAATATATTTACTAATTCAAATATCTTGTTTGCCTTTGATCGTGCCCAGACGATGTGAAATATCGCAATTTAACCTGAATATCTCCTGTGCTCAATTCACATTAATGGCATCGCCCCGTAAAACCACGAAAATTAAATGTTCACTGTCATTGTGTGTCTACTCAGGTCCTTGACTTAAAACAGAGAAAAAGGGGCCTGTATCTGTACCCATGGAGACTGCAAGTGCTCCGATCTCCAATGCAGTGATGCTGTTGCATAGAGACTGTGATAAGAGCGAATGATGCATTGAATGACAACGAGATTATTTTAAGCAAAACTGCGTTACTTGTTGAATATCACTGTCTTGCATTGGCATTTTGTGTTGGAACAGGCTTATAGAATTCCCCACAGACCGAGCAGGAAGACATGGGATGGGCCATCTGCATCTAAAAAGCCTCACATTTTTTCAAGACAAACATTCTGATGCCAAAGTCTGCATGATTACATGAATGCATAGGTGGACCACATCTGCCTTTATGAGGCCCTATACCTCCCGCTTGATCTGATTATCAGTATCAAAAGCAAAACAGTCATCGGTCTTAAGTGCATCATCTGAATGGAAATATGGACACTTTCAGAGGAAGATTGTTAATTCAACATGTACAGGGACTATGAGGTGTGTTGGAATCCATTGTTAATAATTCTTATTCTATTTTGTTCAAGAAATGTTCGCTTTGACACATTTTTCAACCACCTGGCTCAATTTTAGACAATTGAATATGAGGTAGAACCATTGGCTACTTTGTGGAACAAGGTTAATCAATATATGCCATCACCACTTTACACATTGGGGTGTCTGAAATTGAAATCGAAAAAGAACATGGATGCATGCAAGTTGGAGTCAGTAGACTTGAACTTTACCCTCCAATGATGAAACAACAAAGACAGTACCGATCTAATCTGATCTCTAGCAGCAAATCCTTCATCTTGTAACTGTATTCCTGTCATGTTTGAGTCAGACTGTTCGCAATCACGTCTGTTTTGTCTTCCCTGTTGTCTCTGCTTGCCAGCCTGGTCACTCAGTAGGGATGTTGGCTGCCGTGGAACATGGTCCCATCCTCTGCAGCGACTCCAACATCCTCTGCCTCTCATGGAAAGGCCGCGTTCCCAAGAGCGAGAAAGACAAGCCAGTGTGCCGGAGACGGTACTATGAGGAGGGGTGGCTCGCCACAGGGAACGGGAGAGGAGTTGTTGGGGTGACGTTTACATCTAGTCACTGCAGGAGGGACAGAAGTACACCACAGAGAATCAATTTCAACTTACGAGGACACAACAGTGAGGTGCGTTTGTCACTCTAACATGAGCGGTGTTAACATGACACAATTGAATGAGTGATCATTGAAATGAATTATTATTGTTGTCCATTACTGTATTTGGTGTTAAAATAGCATTCTAGGGCTGGAATGTTAAAAATTGTGGTGTTCATTGGTGTGATGTGATTACTGTAATGAAGCCCAGATGGAAATTTTGACTCAGCTAAACAAAACATATTGGAAAACGTCACACAGGTGTGAAACTGGAATTGTGCAGAGTGTTAATGCAGTATGTCAGCAATAAATAAGCATCTGAAAAAATGCACCACACATCATGTGACCGAAATGGAAAATCCCATGGCAATAATAAAGTTGAAGTACTCTTCATCAAGTCATTATATATTGTTTTAGCTCTGCACACTAAGTAATTTGGATGTGATGAGTGTCCTCTTTGTTGTTGTTTGCAGGTTGTCTTGGTTCGTTGGAATGAGCCTTTTCAGAAGTTGGCCACGTGTGATATGGAAGGAGGAATATTTGTATGGATTCAGTATGAGGGAAGGTGGTCAGTAGAGTTGGTGAATGACAGAGGAGCACAGGTGTGCAGAGCAGTACTGGCACAAAAGTGTTCTTAGTACACATTTACACATTGATTTTATCAGTTTCTTGCTGTACTGAAGTGTATTCAATATACCAGATCGACAGCTAAGTTAAGGAGATCTCAGGATTACTTCTTCATCTTTTCCAGGTGAGTGACTTCACGTGGTCACATGACGGCACCCAGGCCCTCATTGCTTACAGGGATGGCTTTGTGTTAGTCGGCTCGGTCAGTGGACAAAGACACTGGAGCTCCGAGATCAACCTAGAGAGTCAAATCACATGTGGCATCTGGACACCAGATGACCAGCAGGTACTTTGTTTGGGTTTACGGTAATATGCAAAGGTAATGCTGATGCTGTGAAATAATGGGTGAAATGTTTATGCACAATGTTCCTCAGGTGTTATTTGGCACAGCAGACGGCCAGGTGATAGTGATGGACTGCCACGGCCGGATGTTAGCCCATGTTCTGTTGCACGAATCTGATGGGATTGTGAGCATGTCCTGGAACTGCCCTGATTTCCTGGTGGAAGACAGCACAGAGAGCGACACAGACTCCGATGACAATGTCCTTCCTTTAGGTGCCAACCACCACCTGTTTTACAACTGCAGACTTGATTCGCTTATGTATAGCAATCAGGATATCTAATGCACGTTTTCCCTGTCCTTTTCTAGTTCGACAAGTCAAACCTCTGTTGACAGTCACCTTCCTGTCAGGTGATATTAGTTTAATGAACAATTATGATGACCTGTCCCCCACTATAATTCGCTCTGGCTTGAAAGGTAGGATGTCCAGAGCATATTGCATGCTGACAATGTCATGCATAAATGAAATTAACATAATCATGATGTGACCCATCCCAGATGTGGAGGCCCAGTGGTGCTCCCAAGGAGATCTTTTGGCTGTGGCTGGCATGGAGCGCCATGGAATCCCTCAGGACTCTGCCTGCGCATCGATTTTGAGGAACGCGCTGGTTAAGTTCTTCAATGTTCATGGCGAACACATCTACACTTTAGAGACCCCGGCACAAGTAAGCTTCATTCAGAGTGATGAAATAGGTAGAAGATGAACGATCCTGTTAAAACTTAACAGAAACACAGCATGTCGTTTAAAATCCAGGATCGTAACACACGGTTGTTTTACAGAGACCCATTACCACCATATGTTGGGGTCACAGAGATTCTCGCCTGTTCCTTGCCTGTGGACCAGCCCTTTATGTAGTGCGGGTAGAGCACAGGGTGGCCAGCTTGCAGCTCTTGTGCCAGCAGGGCATCGCAAGTGCCCTGAGAGAAGAGAAGGATGTGGGGAAACTGAACATGCCCTCACTGTTGTGTTCTTACGTAACCACGGCTTTCATTCCCACCATCAAAGTAAATCAAACCATACAACTCAGTTTGCACCAACACATGAACTACCAGCTCTGTCACAGTATGGCACTGCTGATTGTGCATTCAGGGAAAATTGACTGCCTTTTCCTCTCTTTGTTGTAGCCTCCGATTCCTGACCCCAATAACATCCGCGACTTCGTCAGCTATCCCACAACGGGCAATGAGCGGCTCCATTGCACCATGAAGCGAGCAGAAGACAGCCCAGAAGCAGGTGGACCATGCTACACCCTCTACCTGGAATATTTAGGCGGACTAGTGCCTATTCTCAAGGGACGGCGTATCAGTAAGCTGCGGCCTGAGTTTATAATTATGGACCCAAAAACAGACAGTAAAGCAGGTGGGTCAGAATCTTTGCACGACTTTGAAAGAATAATGCTTGATTATAATAATTCTTGGAGTAAAATGATCCTGTGACAATTACCCTCATCACATTCATCATCAGCAGCAGCAGCATGAGCGTTACGATTTAAGCTGAGTGTTTGTTTTTTTTCCCAAAAATTTTTCAGAGGAGGTGTGTATGAACCCCATGATCTCATACACTGACAGCTGTAACTGTTCTGACTCCAGTGACATAGAGTTGAGTGATGAGTGGGTCACGAAAAAGTCACCAAAGTTATCCAGAGGAAACAGGTTTCTGAGTTAATCCAGTATCTCTGTACAGTAGCAAAGCATTACACCAGCATGACATTATTAGCTCTCAAATATCGTCTTGCAAGCATTGTGACACAAAGCTGTGTTTTCAGAATAAACCTGGAATCAAAAAAATCTCCAAAACTTTCGAGAGCCAATCAGGAAGGATTGCGATCACCAAGGTTGCCAACGAAGAGGGCTCAGGTTCGATCACCAAGTCTGACACGAAGAGAGTTTTCTATGGATGGCATCACAGAGGTATGATACACCACAGGATTCAATGTGTCCTCAAAGATGCTGTGCCCACCCGCACCTATATTTGCAAGATGATTCGATTTTTTTATTGCTGCTACATCAAATAACTCTAATTATACCACTACCATGATGATGAATGGTGATGAATGATGATGAATGTCGCTTACTCATTCCTCAATTCCTCACAGCATAATTACCTCGCTCAAGTCACGTCCAACATCTGGGGAACAAAGTTCAAAATTGTTGGACTTGCAACTTTTCTCCCTGCCAATCTAGGTGCAGGTAAATATCACTTAACTCTCACAGAGAACTGTACTTGACCATTCAGACAATGACAAAGGTCACCACTTGTGTGCGTTTCTCTGTGTTACAGTCATCTACAAGACCAGTTTGCTTCACTTGCAGCCGAGACAGATGACAATCTATCTCCCAGAGGTGCGAAAGATTTCACATGACTTTATGAGCCTGCCAGTGTTCAACCCCTCTGTGTTTAGTGAGGATGAGGATGACTTACCAGGTCTGAATTTGCTCAATGTTTGTTTTGTTTTTTTCAAGGCAGTATCACAACACAAGTGAAAGAAAGTAGTCACTAATTTGCTTTTCCTTTTGTAATTCACTAAGTTATGGGGCCATCAGGAGTGGCAGGAGACAATCCTCCGTGTACAGTGAACATTCCCATAGCCCCCATCCACAGTCCTGCACAAGCCATGTCCCCAACTCAGAGTATTGGTCTGGTTCAGTCACTGCTCGCCAATCAGAATATTCAGCTTGATGTCCTCACCAATCCTACAGCCGCGGCCGCAGCTGCAGCTGCTGCAGCAGCGGCAGCCTCTGTCCCCGTTCCTGATCGTGGCCAGGATGCAGTCGCAGCCCCGTTCCCGGCGCCAACCAGATACTCTAACCCTGGACAGGCAATTTTCAACGGGTTAGAGATGGGTCCCCTTCTCCCTGGTACTCTACCTCCGCCACCCCCACCTCACCATCTTCCTACACCGCCACATCCACAAAGGTCTCACCCTCAGCATCCTCACCAACAATTAAAACAGTCGCAGCAAATGCAGTCGCAGCAGCAGAAAATGCATCATCATCATCAGTCTCAAACACAGCAGCAGCAACAACAACAACAACAACAACAGCAAATTCAGCAGCAGCATCAACAGCTCCAGCAGCAACATCAGCAGCAACAGCTCCAGCAGCAACAGCTACAACAGATTCAGCAGCAGCAATCATTGCTTCAGCAGCAGCAGCAGCAGCAGCAGCAACAACAACAGCAACAACAACAACAACAACAACAAAAGCAGCATCAGGTTCAACAGCATCAAGTGCAACCCAACCAACAACAGGTACCACACCAGCAACTGCAGCACCAACAACAAATCCAACATCAACAACAACAGATGCAGTTGCAGCATGAGCAGATGCAGCAGCAGCAGCAGCAGATGCAACAGCAGCAGCAGCAAATCCGACAGCAAATCCAAGAAATGAGACAGCAGCAGCAGCAGCTTCAGCAGCAACATCAGCAAATCCAGCAGCAACATCAGCAGATGCAAAGGCAACATCAACAAATGCAGCAGCAATTGAAAATTCAAATGACTTTGCCCCCTCCTCCCACTGGTTATCCGACCATTACATTACAACAGCTTCATATTCTGCCACAGATGCCCCCTCCTACCACTGAACCAGTGCTAGACAGAGGAGATCATGGGCACACGCTCAAACCCAGAATGTCAGCTTTGATTCCACCATCATTTAATGAGGCAGAAGGACCTGTAGAGCTTCACATGAGAAAGGTGAATCCTCCTCCTCCTTATCCGGGTACTGTAGTTTCAGCAGCTGCAGCTGCAGCTGCCGCTGCTGCTGCTCCGCAAACCCTCATCACAAACTGTGACAGCCCGAGTGTCCTCGCACCAGATGCTTGCCTGAAGAAAGATGAGTTCCTACTCCATCCAGTCACGTTACAGTACCCAACACCTCTCGGCTATGAGAGGATCACCACCTTCGATAGTAGTGGGAATGTGGAAGAAGTGTGTCGGCCACGCCGTCGTCTCATTCGCAACCAGAATGCATACTCTGTCCATGGCATTGGAGGCTCGGCCACACTTAAAGTTACCTCATCGGAGAATAAAAGAATTCAGCTCCCTTATAGCTCTGCAACACTAAGTCGTCTTTCTGTACCTCGATACTCAATACCAAGTGGGGACCCTCCGCCATACCCTGATCCAGCCAATCAAATAACCGCTACACTCCCCCCTCCTCAGAGAATGGAAAACAGTCTTATTCATGCCACTCTTCGACGTGACCGTAGGGATGTGGGACTCAAAGTGCCACAGATGATGGAAAACTCAAGAACCCTTCCCACCAAGTCAAAAATGAACAATGCCATTGCACTGACCTACCAGCAAAGAGTGCCCACTGCGCTTTACACCTGCACACAGTGTAGCAGTAATAGCAGCAGCACCAGTGTTAGTGTCAGTGGTGGTGGAACCATGAGCAGTGGGATTGCAGGAGGTACAGTTGTCAGGCAGGATTTCCCACCCGGAAAAGGTGCACACCACAGTACCATTATTGTGCACTCTAAAAGTTCGTCACCCCTCACCTCTCAGTCATCTTACAGTTTGCTAAGTGCCGTTGATAACAGTCGAGACAGACCGGTGTATGTTAACTCTGCTTTTACTGAAGATGAAACTTTGAATCAACAGTGTCACCTTGAAAAATCTGTACGCCAGCTAACTCTTGGTGATGTCAGTTTGACAGTTAAACGTCCTCCACCTTACCAGTGGGACACCTCCACAACAGAGGAGTTCTGGCTTTCACCAGAGCAAACCATGTTAGCCCCACCACCGGCACCTCACAAACCTCCTCCGCTCATCTTTAGCCAAGCTCAGCATTTAGACGTAACCCGTCTGCCTTTCATTCTCACAACTAAACCTCCTACAAGCCAGAGCACTAGCACACTTACTTTTCCATCTGGGTACCAGATATCGCTCTCACCCTTCCCTCCGGGTGTTGGTCACAGCGGGCCACCACTTCAGACCTTACAGAACCCTGCGTCACAATGCCCTCCGAATGAAGTGATGGCTCAGCTCCCTTATCAACAGGATCCAAACTTAGTGTTGCCTCCAGGGTACCCACCAAATCTTGCCAACTTGGCGTGCTGCCCCCTGCCTCCCATGTATCCGGGAGCCAGCTCATGCACTGGACTCCAGCTGCACCCTGTGAACCTGCACCCCTGGAATCCTTATCCCTGCCCACCCCCAATGCAAGACCCACCA
>OMPJ01008978.1:0-12709 GCA_900312935.1 Carapus acus | reverse complement strand
CGCGGCTCCATCCGGGCGCCCAAGTTCCTCGACAAATCTGGCGGCTTCTACGACCGCCTGTGTGAGCCTGAGCATGAGGGGAACGGCGGGGCAGAGAGAGAGGCGGCGGGGTGGGGCCTTGGCCTGATGGAGGACGATGGAGAGACGCTGCTGCAGAGGGAGCCATGCCGACGCAGCAGCAGGTGGAGGAGGAGCTCCAGGAGGAAGCAGAGGGCGCCCGAGGCCCAGGAGGGACAACGGCAGGCTCAGGAGGACCAAAACCAGGCCCAGGCCCAGACCGAACCCCCTGCCAGCGTGCTGATCCAGGTGGTGGTGGAGCCTGTGAAGGAGACGGACGAGGACGAGGCGGTGAAGGAAGGAATCGTCCAGTTCACCGTCAGGGAGCGTGGCGACCAGCAGGTCCTCATCGGGGACAAGAAGAAGAAGAAGAAGAGAGGGAGGGAAGAGGAGGAGGAGGAGGATGAAGAGGAAAGGAGGATGAGGAGGGAGCAGGAGGAGGGGATGAAGGTGGTGAAGAGGAACACGCTGAAGGATTATCGCAAGGTGAGATGAAGGGGAGCGATGGGATGCACTCATAACATAACAAAGGGGATTATTGTGCGTTGATGAACGTCTGCATTGATCTCATGCACACACGCACACACACTATATTTCAAATTAACCCATCCAGGTTAAACTTTAAACCTCTTAAGGTTACATAACTAACGTAGCAGAGTAGATAGAGGGTGGAGTAGGTGGGGGTGGGGGTAAAGTTCCCCCTCCCTCCCCTGCGCCTCTACAGCTGAGCGATGAGTCACTATGGAAACATTTATCCCACTTCCATAAAGCTCCACGTGGGGGTCAAAGGTCAGCCGAGCTCGCCGCTGCACCTTGCATCACATATTATCAATTCTATCAGGTGTAAAGGGAGCAACGAGTGAAGGACTGTGTGTTCCTGCACTGGCTTCATGTCTCTTTATATGCTCTCACACAGACACACACACACATACACACACACACATACTGTATATACACGGGCACAGATGACATTCCTGTGCCTCCTCTATCTCTCCCTCCATCAACCGAGTGCTGTGGTAACATTCCACAGCCGATAAGCCATCAGGTCCACCCGGGGCCTTGTGGCCTCACCTGTTGGCCCCACATTGGTCCCACGTTGGCCCCGCCCACCGCTTAAGCTCGCCAAGATGCCACAGCGACAGCTCAGGACATCACGTCTGGCAGAGATTAGAGTAGATCAGATACCAGCTATCTGATATTATATAACATGTGGAGCACAAATATGCAGAATCCAAATGTAGAACAAGGTGGTGATGATAATGAAAGATACTCAGTTGCGATGATATAGGCGCAATCGCTTATGGGACATCAGAGCCGAGGGAATACAGGAGTTGTGGTTTTGCTGGTTGGATTTTAGGCTATGTTTTCCTGCGGGATTGATGCAGTATGTCACAAACACCATTAGCATAGCATATTAGCATTTATGGTGGCATAGCATGTTAGCACTACGCATGCGTACAGTCACAATCTTTCCCCGCTGAGCACAAACACTCACGACAGAGACATTGTACATCATAGAAATGCTTTTACGGCAAGGTAGCATAAAATAAGCGAGTTGTTGTGTGTCCTCTCTCACAGGCCGTGGACCGGGCTCTCCGGCGAGGCTGGGAGGCCTTCATCACCAACCTGCACAGCGTCACCATCACGCCAGGCCTGTCCTCGTCCTTGCCGCCCTATCCGTTGTCCCCGGCGTCCAAGAGGGCGCAGCAGCACTGTGCCGTGCTGGCCGAGTTTCAGTAGATGCGGTCAGAGACAGTACGTAAGCGCCAGTGACTCCCAGTGACTCGGGACGTCTCTGCCTGTGTGGCTGCAATCGGCGGACATTTTGTTAACTGTCTTGTCACACCATTGTGACAAGTTGTACCACAGATTCGTCTTGTGTTTGCACATGTAACACGGAGAATCAGTTCTGGAATTGAGGCCAGACCAAGTGCGGCTCTCCTGCTCCCATTATCACACCAGCGATGATTGTCACATGAAACATTTTAGCCATTTGCATTCCAGGTTTTATGTGTTTTGCCCTCCATTAAGAGCCCTTAAGCTGCCTTTTGGTTAGTCACTGTGAAGCCTGTGAAGTGTTGATGTGTAACCAAAATGAATGGAAGCTTTCCTCAGCGGCTGATGGAAGGGACGCATGTTTCTGTGTCGTCCACATGTGTTAATAAGTGCCTTATATTACTCAGTGGCAGCTAATCAGTAATCAGGTGTAGTTAATGACAATGTTCAGGGGTCTGACACACGCGCACACGCGCATACATACTTCCATGTATACACACATCTCACCATAACTGTGGCTGACGTCCTCCTAAGGTAAATGTCTCCCCAGTATTGTTCAAATGAAGGTGTGGTCACCTGATGGGACAGGACAGGTGTGTGTCAGTGTGTGAGAGCGAGTGAGAGATGGCGCTGAAAGATTGCTGTGGTTATTAAAGGTGAGAATAATGATTAGAAAACTGATTGTATGTAAGTTTGATTGGGACAGAGTATCAGTTACTGTCAGCAACACTGCAAAGGTCAAAACAGCTCGAAGTAAGAGATTCAAATCTTCAGCCACCTACTTCTTGGACTCAAGGACCAGCAGTGTAACACTTTTAGAATAGTAATTTCTAATCATGGATGTGTTTTTCTGCCGCGTTACTTTAAAAGGCCATTGTGATGAATTTACACATTACATGTATATATTTTTAGGTTTACTGAGTAATTCTTGCAAAGTACTTATTGAACGGTTGTGCTTATTTTGTTCTTGTTTTATTGAGACCTCTCTGTGTGGCTCACCGGCTTTGTAAGTGAATTAAGATACTTTTACGATGAAATAAAAACTTAATTTATTCAACCCAGCTGAGTTGTGTCATGAAATTGAGAAGAATACATGTGTATCCATCTGCATTGAGGCACTATTGTCATCTGTTGCTAAAATACTGTATGATACCTCGCTGAAGAGTAAAATGTCAGATTTATTTGAGAGCACTATGTCTGTCACACACACGCACATACACACATGTACGCACACGCGCACACACGCACACACGCTCATGGAGGATTTACCGCCTCTCAGCGGCCATGAATCGCACCATTTTCCCGGAAATGACGTATAATTAAAATTCGTGAGCTTTATTTGTTTTTTATCTTTTCCAGCACGTTCCACCGGACAAACAAAGTAGAATGAACAAGATCCTAAAGTAGATTTGATTTGATTCCCGCATCAGTTACAATATTGGGTTTTTATTCTACTAACGACTTTTTAAAGTGGGCGGGGCTACGGGCGGAAGATAAAACTCAGAGGGACCCTCTTCCTCGTTCACTTCCTCCCGGCAAAGAGTCGAGGTAAGACCATCATCATCGTACTCAACATTTTTAGCACCTACTGCCTCCAAAACACTTAATTACAGCCTCACATAATCTTGCATTCGTTTGATAACTCGTGTGAGACTGTTATTACTAGCGATCTTTGCTTTTATACATTGTAGCTTGCGCCTTGCTACCATCCTGTGTGCAGCACCGGCAAAACTTCTCCACAATCCACTGCCATCCGACCTAATTACGCAGTAATATCGCATCAAATGTTCCACCATTTGTAATAATCACGAGAAGTGTGCCATTTTCTCGCGTTATTTTGCAGGAAAGTGGCAGTAGGTGGTTAAATGAAACACGTGTGTGCTAATGGCGTCTGAATGATGAGATTTCACAGACCTGTACTGAGTCTATGTGAAGAAAGTGATTATCCTGACCAAGACGCTGAACTTAGGGCTTATTTGCACCTTTTTGCAAGTTATTTCTGCCCTGAATATATCGAATCCACCTCTGTCTTCCAGATGAATGGCGCCAGCGTGAAGATGAAGCCCAGTTCATCTCAAGGTGAGTTATTCAGTGATATCTAATTTAAGATTATTAGGGTATTTTGTAAGACTTGGGCCTTCATGCTACAGTGATGTTACCATTGAACTCTCTCACTTAATCACTTTGAGGAAACCAAATAATCTTTTCTGAGTAGCATGAGATGTAAAGCCCATCTAAATTAAAGTAAAGTTTATCCAAATGTATTGCAGAAAGCATCTGGTAGTATGAATAGATCACTGCTAATGGAATTATGTTCAACATAGGTGCAAGAATGGAGCTCAGCATTGAGTCCTGCGATGATGAGTCCTGTGATATCTTCAGAAGGTGCAGAGGTGTGGATCATACCGATATAAAAGGTAACTTTCTACATCTTGACACCCTTTTAATAAAGATAATTCCCCTGCTGCTCTTCTGGAGCTCAAAGCTGCGGTGATGAAATTCTGAACTCTCTCTTACCGACTAAGCCTTTGAGGAAAACTCTTCACCAGATTCTGAGTAGCAGCCACACGCTGGACCACAAGAACTGATATCAGTCCCCTGACCGTTGATAGGAAAATTAATCAAACCTTGTTTTTGCTTCAATCTCTAGATCTTGATGGCGAATAAAGCTGCGCTATGATAGGTGAGACTCTCAAACTGCACCTCACCTTCTCATGCATGGGGTCTTGTGTGATGAAAAAACCTGAGACAAGCATATGTCTGACTGTAAAGTGATGCCATCCTTTAATCTGACCGAGCCGGGAGGTCCTCAAATAGAAATATAAAATCCAAACGCCGATATCTGTCAGATTTCTGTCTGATGCAGGGTCTGATGCAGTGAGCAGCCATTGGCAAGATGCAGCATCATCTGAGGTGAGGCAGCATCTTCCATCAAGCTGTTGTGGGCCGCAAGTATGAATTATGTAATTAGCAGCATATGTGAATGGGTAATATCAGCTCTTATTTTCTGATTGCAGCCTCAAAGTGAAAATGTTTCCGCTCTTCTGTGGCCCCCCCCTGCCTGGTATTGAACTGAGGTGCAGCTGCTCTCCAACAGGTGAGCCACTTTCATTGATTTATGTCCCTCACAAATATTAAATGCCTTTGTCTCTGGTTTCAGCATTCAGGGGGCTACACATTTTCACTTGGCAATCCTTATTTGTAACGTAAATGGCCCCTCTGGTCTGCCTGGCTGCCAAAAGTACTTGCAACAAAATTTTTATGCCACCAGAAACAAAGGCATTAGTTAGTTTGAGAGGATGAAATGGGTCAATGCCCATCAAACAGCTGGACGACTACTTTGTCTCATGGCGGTTTGTCACCAAAGCCCTGATCAAACCACGGCAGCTGTCCTGCCACACGTCACAGACATCGACCGTTATTTTAATCAAGTTCGATTCTTTCTTGCAGATCAGCCGATGCCTGCCGAGACCAACGCCAGGTGAGCTCCAACTCCCTCAGTTTGAGCCTGATCTGCTGGCCTTGTGCAGTTCCAATGATGAAGATACTTAGCTCACTTTGACCCACTGTGAAACGACATGAACTCCTGAGCAACTGCACTCTAGTTTTCTCTACGTGACTGTGTGTTTGGTCAATTGACCAAAATTTATTTTTTATTTTTTCCTTAAAGATGAAGATTAAGAGAAGAGAAGATTAAAGATGAGATTCGTCCGCAGAGGTGAGCGTTGGGCGTGAAATAAGATCTTTTGATCGTCCACTGACAATGATGAGAAAAATTTGGAATCTCGTTCGTCTGAACTGCTGTTGAGAAATTATATATCTGATGTCTGAGGTGCCAGCAAGTCTGCAGGTGGGGTTAGAGGTGCCCAGGTCTTGACTGTGTCTGTGTGTTTCAGGTGTGCTGTGAAAGCCTTCTGCACATCCTGCAGCGTCTGATGGACACACACACCGGTGAGTCCCTGATGTGTGTCGCCATGTTTGTTTTGGGCTCCTTGTGATGACACTCGCACGCGTCTTACGCCTTGTCAGTGCCAGACCTGCAAAGGTGAACCCACTGGCGCTGCCTTGGCAAGAAGGGGACGACCTGTTGGGGTTCCAACTGTCTGACTGGGAGGAACGTCCAGCGCCCCCTGGTGACCTCACTCATCCCCTCCAGACTAAACCCTTTCTTCTTCTCCTCCTCCACAGTTGTGACGAGGTGTGGCTTGCTGCCTGGTGCCCAGCCTGCAGTCTGAAGACTTTGTCATGGGTGAGAATCAATGTTTCTGTTTTGTTTGGAGGCTAGTTGAGATGATGAGGTGTTTTTACCGCCCCAGTCTGAAGATTCGTGACTGATTGGTATCCCCTCTGATCACGCCGCTGACTTCATCTCACGCCGGCTGAGCCAGACGATCAAATTTAAACCTCAAAGTGTGTTTTGCCGACAATCTCCATGCAAACATTCCGTAATCGGCATGCTGATGTCTGTTTATCTCCCCCAGCTCGGGCTGAACATGGCTGCTCCAGTGTCCTCCTCCTGGTGAGTACTTACACACGAGTGTTTTTGAGAGAGGCTCCTGCTGTGGTGGAATTTGAGACACCAGTGATGAGTTTTAATTTACCGCCCCAGTCTGACAATTCATGACTGATTGGTATCCCCTCTGAGCATCCAAACACACACACACACACACACACCCCTCCACTGGTCTCCATTGCATGTGAATGAATGAAGTATGTTCTGTGTTGGCAGGTCCCCATGATGTCATTGAGGTGACGGTGGCTTGCTGCCTGTGTGTCGAAGGTAAGGCATCAGATGGTCTATGCGTGAGCCCTCAGGTCTACGTGATGACTCGATATTACCGCCCCAGTCTGAAGATTCATGACTGATTGGTATCCCCTCTGATCAGGACACAGCACGTCTTGGACATATGCATCTGTCCTGTTTCCCTCTGGCTGACGTCTCCTTCTCTTACAGGTCATGCAAGACCCCTGCGAGGATGGACAAAGCTTGGGATGCAGTTTCTTCAGCTCTGCTGTTATGGATAAATAAACTATTTAAGGATGAAATGCTTTGCTCTGTCTTTACTCTGCAATGGGACATTAAACTGTCATGGGCAGTGTCGAGTTATACTGTAGCTCCAGCACAGGAAATAAGCTTTGAGATGAGACAATGGTTTCTTATTCAGATGAGCTGTTACAGCGGCCCCTAGTGGTGAATATCGGTAGGAACCCTCTGAATGGTCTTAAGTCTCACCGGGCGTCCCGTCCCTCTTACATCCCGATCAACCCAACCCCCGTCTGTCTCTGAGCAGCACATATCGGCAGTATTGATGGTGTCCAACTTGTTCTGATAGATGTAATTGCTACCGATTGCTGATCAACATGATGGAGCTGGGAATGGAGAGCTCAATGCTCAGTGACAATCCTGGACGTGTCATCCAGCAGGCAATCCACTCTGACCAGCAGGTTCTTCCCTGACACTGCAGTCAGTGACCTTGTCGACTGCCAGTTCTTGTCCAGAACAAGAGGTCTAGATGAAGCCGTGGGCACCGACCTGCTGAGCGTCTGCATAGACAGAGCTCCTGATAAGTGCTGTTTGTTGGCAAACCCCAGCCAGCCAGGATGGGACAGTCAGATTCTAATATTAGTTTTGGCATCTATTGGACAATATCTGCTTGGTATGGAAATTAGTTTACAATTCCAAGTTATGGATATGCAAATGATGGTGAGGAGTTAATACAGGCACTCATTTGCAGCCCATGTGTTTGTGGACTTGCTCAAGATCACTACGGTTAGGAGGTCAATCTCTCCAGCCACCATACTGGTAATGGAGAAGTCCTGGATTGACTGAGGCCCAAAAAGCCATTCGCCCAACGTGGGGCTCGAACCCACGACCCTGAGATTAAGAGTCTCATGCTCTACCGACTGAGCTAGCCGGGCAATGAGATCAAAATTTTGTGTGAACATAGGGATTCGTGTAATTTGGCCTCATGTTGCCATGGCAACTCAACTGCCCTATGACCCCTTTGATGGCTGTAGTTTGGATTCTGTCAGTTGCTTGTTGATGCAACATAAAGATTTCACTCCCAACCTCAGAGTGTTGTAACCATTGGAGCCGTGTGTACAACAAAAACGCTGGGCAGCATCACTCCTCAACGCTGATGATCTCATGTTCTCGGGAGGAAGGTGATGAGATCATGGTTCCACAGTGTCAGTGCTGCATCTCCACAATGTGGCGCTATGCTCAAAGGTTTGGGAACTCTCCTCTATACCCTTAAAGAAATGAAGTCAGATATCAGTCAAACAAATACAGCTGAATTTATTAAGACGCAGAGCAGAGAGGGTGTAAACACATTTGTCCCTGTGTGACTGGGAGGTTAGGGTTTGGGTTGAGGTTAGGGCTCTCTGGAGCCAATCCCCATAGAGGCCTTGACGGAGGCTCGGCCCTCGTCAGGTGAGAGGGTGGAGCCACGCAGATAATGGGGAAATTCAGGCTGAACTCAGGCACACCTACACATCTTCACGCCGTCTCCCCTCGCGTCCACACGCCTGTGAGGACGCAGCCGGGGCACTTTGCGGCTCCGCCCTCTGGAGTCGACGTGAACTCTCACAGTCTGAAGCCGACAGGACGGCCTTTCCGCCTCAGTCGGCCGTGAAGATTCTGGAGGCGATGTCGTCCAGGAGCCAGTCCACTCCGGCCAGCAGGTTCTCCCCGGTAACGGCGCTGCAACCCAGGATGCACCAGTGGTGGCTTTTGATGTCGTCTAGAGACAATGCCTACACACACACACACACACACGGACAGATACACCTGCAGCAACCTGATGCCAAAAGAAATCAGCCGGCTTTGCTGTTCTACCTGCTGCTGGAGGACTCACCTCTCGTATGGCCTCCTTGGTCAGAGCTCCTGGTAGATCCTGCTTGTTGGCAAACACCAGCAGCGTTGCACCAGCTAACCTCTACAGGAAACACACACACGCACACATCAGATGTTTCAGCGCAACGTTGAGTGCATCAGGAGCTTTTTTTGTTGACACAGTCGTGATGTTCATATCTTTAACAGTGGCTGTAGAAGATTCAAGTAACTCTTGGGATTTTTCAGAAATGTCTTGCCCGATTATGCGGTGACACCTGTGCCTGTGGTGTGTGTGTGTGTGTGTGTGTGTGTGTGTGATTGTGTGTGTACCTCCTCCAGCAGCAGTGAGCTGAGCTCCTGCCTGCAGTCGTTCAGCCTCTGTCTGTCTGCACTGTCCACCACCCACACCAGGCCGTCCGTGCTCTCAAAGTAGTTCCTCCAGTAGGAGCGCAGAGACTTCTGACCCCCCACGTCCCAGATGTTCAGCTTAAACCTGTAAAACACACACAGGAATCAGACTGTCGTTTATTTGTGTCATCTTTTGATATTCCTGTACATTACAGATGCAGTGTTGCCTCATGTGACACCATGAATAACTAGAACGGTGTGTAAGAGGGGGTTAAGATCAGTGGAACAATGAGAGTGGTGAGCTTGGATAAAGATTAATAGCAGATAACGGTTTAGAAGTAGTGGTGAGGTGGGAATTTGGGCAATTTTTACAATTTTTTTGAGTTAAATCAGTCTAATTTGTGTACAAATATTGATCAGTATCCATTAGAAATTTGACTTTAACCCGTAGATGATAGAAATGACCCATGAGATTGTTAGTCTTCAAATCTTTACAAAGAAAAAGTCGAATATATTCATACTCCAGCTATTCCTCATTCATCATGTTTGTGACTTAAATTCGTTTTTAGAAAATACTCAATATTTTAAGACATTTAACTGGGGTCAAAAATTACTCCACCCGTGGAAGAGTGTATTGGTAGGTTGTGCATGCGAGGGTTATGAAACAAAATATCAAAGTGGCTCAAAGTAACAAGTAAATGTATGACAGAGGAAAAAAGAAACAAGACATCCCTGTAAAATCATAACAATGGAATTAATGTCCTAGAAATACTGATAGAGTCTGCAAACATGGGTGTTGACGTGCTAGGTTGGGGTCGTCTGCACTCTCTTAGGAAGGTGTGTGTGTGTGTGTGTGTGTGTGTTACCCTCTATGCTCCAGTGTCTTGATGTTGAAGCCCAGCGTTGGAGAAATGGTGCTGACATCCTCCCCGTTGAACTTCTTCAGGATGGTGGTTTTCCCTGCGTTATCCAGGCCGCTGCAGTGTGCCGGTGAAGGAATAAACAGCAGAGTGGCTTACTTCACTGTTTCGCAGACAGATTACGGGAGTTATTAACCGACAAATATCACTCATCGTTCAAAACAGAAACCAGAGAGACTGTGTTAATGTCATCACCGTAATACTGTACAGTTAGTACGGGAGTGTAGATTAGCATTACTCACGAAATGAGTAATAAATAAATGTACAAGAGCTAACATCACTAGCTAACATTATTAGCTATCGTGCATTAGCCACAAAATCACTAAAGATAGGATACAGCATCAGAAGTCGCATCTCCCGCTCCTTTTGCTTCATCTTCTTCAAAATCGTGAGCAGCCCCATCACCTCTAAGACCACCGAACGTTATATTGTTTAATAACTGGACCGGACTTATTTATGAATCCGTCTAGGACTCATTCAGGCGGTGTCCACAAGCATGAAAAGGCTACAAGCTAATCCCGCCCTATCTCACCTCTGATTGGTTCGTGCTGTCCTTCAGGAGACGCGCAATTCTATTGGCTCAGCCTCAATTTCAGCAGCCGAGAAGGCGTGAACGCCATTTGATCGACTTTGTCGCCCTCGTGTGGCCGCATTTTAAACCGCATCTTTCCCACTGAGACCAACCCAGATGTTAGGTGAGGCCGAGACATGTGTCATGTAATAATTTACGACTTGTCACACACGTCCATCGAAACCGCGGCGCATTGTCCTCCTGTCAGTCAGTGATTTACAAGTCACACGCACCAGTAACCCGTCACAGCGAAACACATTGTCCTCAATGGACGAGAATTACAATAGATTTGGATTTGGGACAAGTCACACAACGGCTTTGGTTTGGGGTTTTTAATATTCCAATTTATATTTTGATAAAATACATGGATGAAAAGGTAGAGAGGGTAAAAATAGGGCCGATTGTTCGCCGATATGTCTTCCAAAACCTTTTGGATTGGCCCAAAGCTGCGCTAAGATTACAGATACTCGTTGAAAACCTCCCTCGGGCAGGGACGCGGGGCTCGGGTGTGTGTGTCGGGTGTGTGTAACACTACTTCCTGGGAAAACACACTCCAGTCATTTCCCGAGACAAGCCTGCATGAATTTCCGGAGAACGAGGGTCGCATCCACGCCGTCATGGCGGCCAAAAAAAGGCCGGCGCCACGGGGGGGCGCTGAGAGAGAGTCCCGTGGCCTCTTCAGGTACGGTGGGAAAAGAGAGTTCCCCTCTCGTACCAGCACTTTACCTCTGCAACATCAGTGGTTAAATCACGGTGACTCCGGTAAATGTCACCCAGAGGGTGTACATCACATTATAACGCAGTGACTGTATTCATTATAGTCAATCTTCTTTTTCAGTGTTTGGTGATTCATCGAAAAAACGCTTCACGCTACAATATGTGTCGTATACGCTCCTTCATCACAATGGCGAGATGTTAACAGTATTAAAGTACACTTAGCAATAGTCTACTCTGCAACAAATTCACAATGAGCAAGAATTACAAAATATTTTCGCATGAAATCCGAAAATATATTCCGGAAAGGGGCTTTTCCACTTATCAGTGAATGCAGCACCAGACCCCCGCACGTATCTTAAACGGGGTCTGTTAAAAGAATCCGAAACTGAAAATAATATTTTGCATCACCATTGCCGTGACGCCACCACCCCGCCGCTTCAAACATCGGAGTTGCAGGCGGAGCGCCGCATTCGCGGATCTTCGCTCACCGCGCGGCTCCACGCAAACCGCCGCGCGGCCCAGAGAACTTCGAGGAACAGCGGGACAGACACTCCGAGGGAGCAGCGCCGCTCCCGGCCGCTCGTGGGGCTGTTTGCAGCCGCAGCCGAGGCGAGCTTGTGCCATGCCGGGGCTGCAGCACGGGGAGCCGCTGCGGCGCTGAGCCGAGCCGAGCCGAGCCTCCACCAGCCCGGAGCCTCCAGGCAATGACTCTGTTGGCCATGGACGCCGGGTCGGACTCCAACTCCCCAGACTCACTGTCTCCCGCCGGCTCGGTAAGAAGCCCCGTCAGTCGCTCGATCAATCAGCGAATCGAGTAATCAATTGACCGACTTATTATTATTATCGATTAATTTATTAATCAAGCTTGTCTAACAGCAAATTAGTGACTATAGACAGAGGTTCAACACGTTTTCTTTCAGTGTTACTCATTTTTCTGGCCTGCTATTACTAATAGTCTGACCTCCACTCGTCACACTGCTGCATTTTCACGCTCCTGCTAAACGACCAGAAGCCTTTTTACTATTTAAACATGCTAAACTGGCTGACAGCACCTCAAAAAGAAGCAAAAACTAAATTTGAATTACTCCAACTCCAGACAAGAATTTATCACTGTGCTCTTAGATGTTTTTTATGCGTTTGTTGTCTTGTCTCTTATATATCTTACAATGTTATCATTGCACAACCTGAATCTTAATCAACACAAACAAGCAGCCGAACTGCGATTTAACTTCGGCGTGAACGCACCATGCATCCAATGAGCGAGGTTAAATAGAGCTGAGCAGCAAACAGAGCGAGGAGAGACGTCTGGTGCGTGTGAGTGTTACGATTCGCATGATGGGCAAAGAAAATACAGACATGCTGCTGCTGCATGCCAACTTACTGTCTGTATATCTGACTTAGTTTCCTGGGAGACTTTTGCTTTCGCTCTGCTCCTGTCTGCTGTGTGTGTGTGTGCGTGCGTGTGTGACAGACATCTTGTCAGGG
>OMPJ01008977.1:7065-18401 GCA_900312935.1 Carapus acus | reverse complement strand
AGGTGACACGCAAAAAAAAAAAAAAAAAATGTAAGGATGCAGGGTAAAGGACCGAGGCTCCTCCAGGGAGGAAAGATGTTTGCTCAGTGTGATGATATTTCCCAGATGTGAGTGACCATTAACTGGGTAATGATGAAGAATTTTACAATATGTTCCAAAGAAAAAAATAAAAACGATGTGGGGGTCAGACCGGGAGAGCTGATCAAACGAACGACTAATCCACGCTGATGCACTTGCTTTCCAAAACTCGTTCGCTTGCTTGACCTCTCTTGTAGAACAAAAGTTTCCAGCCTCTCGCTACTCTGAATGGCTTCCAGTCTCCAAAAACTTCACGAGATGACAACCGCAAAAAGGTTTTGTTCGACAAAAACAGATATATCGTTCAATGTTTCCGAACCAAGTCATATTTTCTTAGGTATCCCCTTGTGCTGCCTAGAAAATAATGCAGATAATCCGATTTCCTGGCGTTACCTTAGCGAGAGAGGGCAAAGATGTGAGGACACAGTATTGCTTTAAATGCCCTTGAGTGTGAAATGTACCCCACAGATGTTTTTGTCTTGCCCACATTTGTAGCATGTCCCTTGGATTGGACTTTCGTCTTTGTCTCCTTTCCTCACCTATCTGTCCGGGCACCTGTTTCCCACGGAAACGCATGCACACGGTGACGTTGAAGCAGTTGAGGTTGTACAGGTTCTCGTGGCACTGAGGGACGGTGATGTTGATGGAGACAGGCAAGGAGATGGAGACGTCCACCGTAATGACAGGCCGAGACCTGCAACCACATCAACCGACGCAGGAGACGGGCAGGGGGTTGAAACAACTCTAGGGAAGAAACGAGCGCAGCTGCGTTGCAAACACAATAATAAACATCTCTCCACTCACCTCAACAGCACGACGCTGTCGGACATGAAAGCTCCGATGGTGACATCTGAAACCAACGCACAGAACAACACAAAATTTGAGATACACTGCAAAGAACTACTCAAGTGTGTGTCCAACTTTTGAGTCTCAAACACCTGCAAAGCTAGCACAATGGACAAAAGCCCTGCACACACCAGCTCCACTGGTCCCATGTTATGCAGCGAATGTCTGACTATCAGCTGTGGAATGCAGTAAACAAGATGCCTCCATCACGAGAACAGCAGTGTCGGATTAAAAAAGAAAAAAAAAAAAAGTGTAACTTCTGTTTGAACCGCACCTTATTTAATGTGCGGATTATTGGCGAGACGCGGGCATGTTTCTGATTTCTATCGACCGTACCTGCGTATCCATTGCCATCCATGTCCACGTTGCCAGAGATGGACTGGCCAAACATCTGGAGACCAGAGTTCAATCGGCGCCCTGACAGCCTCTGCAGCGGACAAAAACAGAGAATGGAGGAAAACACACCTCGTGTGTGTGAGCATGAGTTCTTTCATTATTGATAATCTTTGCTTTTCAAAATGGGAACGCGATGAGTGTGGCTACGACTGAAGCAATGACCGGATGTGAAACCAAGTCCAATAACCTCAGATTAACCTCAACATGGTCTGATTTAAGATGAAGGAGAGTAAGTCAACTTCAAACTTACTTGTCTTAATCATCCTAATGAATAAGTCATAATGTTTCAATAAGAAACATGCTGATCAATCCAGCATTATCTCTTTTTATTGAGGGCTTGTTACAGGGTCCTTTGCAGCTGTATTTAGACCCAGAAATACATTTTTAGCTGAGCTTTTACAATATACTGTAGGTACATTTAGTATATCACCAATCACAGTGGCCATAAGAGACGTTAAGTCTTTTCAAGATGTCCATCATGCACTGATTGCTACAAAATCGCACATTTGTATTGTATTCTGCCCTATTCCACCCTCAACTTAAGCAGAGGTCCAAGCAGAATTCTGTCTCTTCCTAAACCATGGTCATCATCTCTGATTTATAGCCCACAGTGACGTCGTTGTCCCATTGGGAATGACACAACACTGACACGCATCTGTGGCCCCTGTGTTGGTGCTCTGCTACATGGAGGAAAACACAGGCATTCACAAAAACAAAAAAGGGCATCACCACAGAAATTGAAACAATAGAATTTGAACCGAAGACTAAATGTAGCAATGATGATGTGGGTCTTGGCGGGAGGGGGAGGTTTGCTGTTAATGGGGTAATTTTCAGCTTGCAAATGCTTTGTAGTTGCTAATAAAAACAAGCCCCATAGGGCGCACGTGTGCCTCATGTGGTTCAACGTGGGTGGAAAATGTCTTCCCAGGGCGTCGTGGCCACCTGTGTTTTTACCGAACGTTGCTCTGTTACTGCAACATCTGCTGCGTCCCTGCAGTGACCAAGCTATCAGGACGCAACTGAAATGGTGCAGGTGGGAAGCTCCACTGAGCACATTGCTGAGGAAATGAAGAAAAACAAAGTGATGGAAAAGCGCTTCTCGTTTTGTCCTTACCATTGAATATTTGTCGACGATTCCCGCGGCGTCACCGTGGTAGATGTAGACGGCGCCCCCGTAGTCGTCCTCTTTGGGTGCGCCTATGGCAACGTCTGAGGACGGCAGATCACGGGGTCAATTTAGTGGGAGGGTTGCACGGAAACATTGGGCGTGTGCTCATACGTGTGCGGCTTGTGAATGCGTGAAATGTTTTCATCAACCCTCCCGTTTCCTACGGCGGGCCGACGCCTGGGAAAACTGGCTGTTACAGTAATGCTATTAATAGACAATTAAGGACGTTCGGTGGGCATAAAAAACCCCCTGAGAACTCTGAGAGAGTGGAAACAAGGCAGTAACGAGGCTGTGAAAGAATCTGGCTTAAGTACCGAATAACACCTCCTTATCCTGTCCACGAGCCCTTTGACTTTATGGGAGACATTGTTGAGGAACACACTGACGCAGACACTACAACTGGATTCAAAATTGTGTAAATAAATAAATATATATATAGCCAGACCTAACAAAACACTACGGCCGATTTGAGATCTGCTTCCTGCTCCTTACTCGTATCACGCACTTTTCAGCACTTATTAGTGTGAAACAGAAGCTAAAAGAGAGGCTGGCGAGAGTAGGAGAAAAGACAGCACTTGGTGTATCATTCTGTGTTTGTGTGTGTTTACGTTTGTGTTGCTGTGTGCCAGCTCAGTTTGTCTGAGCCACTTCAAATATCCCATCACAGCAGGGTTAGAGAGTCAAAATATCAGCTAATATTTGCATGTGGGCTACTTCTCCCAATAGTGAAGAATATCCTGCAACTTATTCAATGGCATTAAAAAGGGATGGTGGCCACTTGAACAAGGGCCATTATATCACATTCATTTCAAATCTAATTTAAATCCCATTCCTACGTGACATTTGTTTCACTTCTCTCGTTTTACTGAAGCAATGAAATAGAGAAGCTTGACCTATTTGCTCTGCTTAATCACAGTAATTTCGGCTGAAAACTCATTAATATTCATTTCATAGCTTAAAGACCTATTTTCAACGGCCACTGCCATTTCAATAAGAGGCTTTCCACATTATTTGATAGAAATCTGACTGTACGTAAAACACGATTAATTTGAGTAGTTGGTACAACTTTGGTAAAAAATTGTGAAACTGGGGTGTGGGACGACAAAGAAATCCTCTAAAACGAGGCCTGGAGTCAGTGACGTGTGGCAAGGGGAGGCAGGAGAGGCCATGCCTCAGCAGCATGGAAAGAAAAAAGTGTGAGATGAAAAAATTTATGAAATGGCTACATTTATCCCGTAATTTGCACTCTTCAGCTATTTTTAACAAAACTCGTTAACTGCTGCCAATCAAATGGTGAATAAGATAATCTGTAGATGTTAGTACTGTACTTTACGGACTACAAGTCGCTGCGGCACCAGCCAAAAAATGCACAATAATGAAGAAAAAAACATATATACTGTGTGTCACATCGGACTTTAAGTCTCATTTTTGAGGGGAAATTAACAGACATGTTATCTTGAAAGGCAAGTTATAATAATAACAACACATAATAACAACAGATAATGACACTGTAGCATAACACATTGATGGTTATTCAGCTACATGAAGCATAGATATTAAACTGAATTAGTGTCTAGATGTTAATGTCACAATTACTCAAATAACTCAAGTATAAAAAACAAGCTAACAAGTTTATCAAACCCTCAATATCACCCCAAATCACTAAATCCATTGAATTCATCCTCTTCAGTTTCGCCTCTGAACAACTCCACCAACTATAAAGGCAGATGAGGCGCCACTTAAATTACTGTAACTACAATAATAATTCAAGTGTTACAGGAGTAATAGATACTTGTACACAAGCCTAGAGTGCCCTTGCACTTGTGTGACAGACAACGAGCATTTGAAATTATTAGTTTTAATCATTTCACGTAAAAGTAGCATTTGACCCTAAGTCACACCCCTGCCAAAATACGAAAAGCTGCCTCAACAGCCATGAACCTCACCACACCTCACTGCTTTGTGCGGTCACGTAAATGCTCAGCAGCTCTGTAACGTATTGGCAATTCACGGCTTTTGGAAGTTAAAACTGTTTCCTGTGTTTTGAGAATAAACGTTGAGGGAGTTAACCATCCACGTTTCCTGCTCTTAGAAACAAACCACATGTGGCATAGTGATGCAACTTTGTACCGACCTTGGTAACCGTCATCATCGATGTCTCCGATGGAGGCGATGCACTCTCCGAAATGGGCGTTGTAGGCGTTGTCTCCGCTCAGAACGCCCACCTCCTCCATCACCCCCTGAGAACGAAATAGGACGGAATGCAGAGAAAAGGGCAGAATTTACTGTCACACCCACCACACCCCTCAGTCGCTCTCCATTTATCCTGCTTCCACTCAAAGCGACGTCAACATGCCGCTGCCACCCTGGCTGGACTTATTGATTTGTTTGTAGGCGTTTTGCAGAGTTTCGTGACACCCTCTTCCCACTCACATTGCCCTTGCTGAGGTACACAGTCACCTGGCCCTCATCCCGGAGCTGAGAGTGCATGGGTGCCCCCACCAGCAGGTCGGACAGGCCGTCCTGGTTCAGATCAACTGCACACAATGAGGAGCCAAAGTAAGAGCCCATCTGGAACCAAGCCGAGCCACAGAGCATTGGGTCAGATCACAACACCACAAAGGTCCATTTTTTTCCCCTCCTCTCTCTCTCTCTCTCTTTCTCAGACTGACTGGGTTCATTTCCTCCACAATATCTAGCAGGAATATTTACACAACTTTGTTCTTGGGGAGTTACACAGTCTTCCCTTGTATTTGTAGTGACTGGAGAGTACGAGCTACCCCGCTGCTCTCTGAGCGCTTAATGTCGACGTAAATGGTGCAAAGCTGTGAGTAAAAGGGGGCAAGCGGGGGGCGGACCCAGTCGTTGAAATGAAATTCCGAGTCAGAAATAATATGCTCGACATCAAAGTCGATGAGCTGCGTGTTCCATGTCTAAATGCTTGAAATCGTACGCGTGCACATTTATGAGAAAATCAAACGAGACGGGAGGGCAATTTCTCTTATGGAATTAAATAAAGGTAAAATAAATCAAAAAGAAGGAATAACTCTGTGACACATGAGGGGAATAAAAGAGGCAAAACCGCCCCTGAGCTAGTACCATTTTCCCTGAGGCTTGGAAAGTCTTCACCAGGGACGTGCCGTCAAGTTTGAAAATGTAAACCTGCGCGAGAGAAAAAAGAAAACAAACATTGACATAGAGTGCATAACAGAGTTTCGATCCCAGTGGGACAAAGGACGGTGTCCTCACTTTTCCACTGCCGCTGTGCTGAGGCGCCCCGGCGGCGACGTCTATCATGCCGGGTGAGGAGAAATGTCCTGCGGTCACTGCGTAACCTGCGAAAACTCCAGAAGTTAGAGGCCCCCCTTCACTGCGCCGTCATCATCGGCACAAACTCACCAGAGTGTGAAAAGTTCAACTCGTGTCATTTGACGCTCATGCAAACCGGCTTTATTGCACCAAATGGTGGTGAGAAAAAAAATCCCCTTTTTCTCCAGCAGCGTGACAAAACTTGTGAAGTTCGCCTCATTCCCTCCGAGCGTGGAGACACAGGCAAATTTGTTATGAGCGGACAGAGTTCGGCCGACAGTCGGGGATGATCACATGAGGGGCGGGCGGCTCGCAAGCGTGGAAATTTTCGGCAGTAAATCAAACAATCGGGGCGAGACCTGGGGCGGTGTTTTTTTTCTCCTCCATGTTTAGACCTTTAGACCTTTGCTTGTATCTGAGATTCTATCTGTTTTCTCTGTATGCTGACACACTGACCCCCCTCCCTCAATCTAAAAATAACACATTTAAAGATGAATTTAACGCTAATGGTGCTGAGGCCCGCCTCTTACCCAGATAGCTGTATCGGTGGGAGTCAACCTCGTCCTTGTTGGGGCTGTAGAAGGCGTCCGACGTCAGGTTGTAGACTTTGATGGTCCCTGTCCAGTAGTACGATCCCGGCGCCCCCATCACCACCAGCTCCTGTAAACAGGGACACATCAAAGTGAAATAAGTCCACGTGCCCGTGTCTCCCCAGGTCAGCGCCTGGTTAACCCACATGGCCGCAGCCTGTTTCACGCTATCGGACTCTAACCACATTTCCAGACGGTGTGCCAGCTGCTTCTTTCTTATATCCAGAGGAATCCAGAACCAAAATGAAGCGACAGCTGTAAAAGGCATGGTCGACACGTTTTTTTTGGAATGTTTGCAGACATTACAGGGACCCGGTGCCCAGGTTATTATGGCGAGAATGATCATTTTGACCTACGAGCGTCTGGCGTAATCGCTGTCGCACTTCCAGGTCGCAGAAACTAAATTAACAAAGGCGGCTACGAGCGCTCCACGTGTTCCCCAGCGAAACATCTGCGCGCCAGCGGGGCCCGAGGGGGGGAGGTTCAGGCAGGGATACGCTTGAGGTTCGCCATCTTTCCTTCAAATTCCTGGCGTTCCTTGAGGAGGGGGCACTCAAAATGTTCTGACAGGTGAAGAAGAATTCTACTGGATTTCTACCCAACTTCACAAGTCTGTGCCAGGCTCCAAATCTGCCAAAATTTCTCCATTTACGCGCCACAATTTTGATTGATTTTGTGCATCGTAAAGTGCACATCAAGGGCCTGGAACCGTTCGTTTCGCTCTCAAACTGGCATATCGAGTCATGATGTATGTGGCTTGTGATTACGTTTGACCTAAGAAAAACCCAATGACAGATAAAAACGCTGCGGTTGAGCAGCTGCTCCAATCTCCCAAGTTTTGAGCGAGCGTGTCGTGTGGCATTGCCGAATTTAACTGAAATTAGAGTGAAATAACAAAATAGAAAAGCAGAATGAATTCAGACAACAACTTCACTGTCATGCTGCTTTTATTCTACTTCACATGTGAGTCGGGAATATACGTCACTCATCAGCTGATGGCAAGCTTGCATGCACGGGTTAATCGATTATCACCACATCGTCTCACCCTGTTTGACGGACTTTCTTTTTTCTCCATTTCGATCTGATCGCTCTGTGTTAAGTGGATTGTTGGAGGAGGCTGGTAAGCACACTTCATAATCTGTGAGGCTGCTATTACAGCGCTGAAATGATCGCAGGGATCAGAATAGAGCGAAGGTCAATATTCAGGCCATCAGCTCTAATATGGCGAGTCCTCATCTAATAAAAGCGCTTTTACGTTGCATTGATTTCCGATGTAGTCTGAGTGCAATGCGCATCTCCCTCATGAACGCTGCAATGTCCTTGAAGATGGAAAGCGGGAATTTGAGACGTGAGGGGGGACCCCTTGCTTAACGTGCCGCTAAGGCGGCGACATAAGGAAAGTATTACGTTACTGGCGAAAAGGAGGCGAAACTGCTTAACTGGTTAAATGTTGACGTTTAAAGGCTCATTTTTTCCTCGCATGTCCATTTTGCTCTCCCTCCGTCTACAGCTCTTGCTGCTGTGCTGGAAATGAAAACATGCTGTGAGGCTGTAAAATGTAAATCACCAACACGGAGGTGATGTCATGTGAAAAAGAGATAAATAAGCCAATTCAGGGGGGAGGGGATCTCGGATTTCTCCCAACTTTGTGTGTCGTGGAAACGTAGCAGAGGTCACATCAGGTCACTGGCGCCTCACCTATCAGCCAGTCGGCATCACAATCTCATCTACCCCTGGCATCGGATGGGCATCTCTTTGGGATGCTTAGAAAAGTAGCAGGTTTGGTATTTTGCTCATGTTTTCCAAAGCTACTACTGGCTCCGACAATAGGGGCGTAAAATCAGCTCGAGGTCACGATTTACCCGCCACTGGATCCAAAAGCGATTTTCACTCCAAAAGCAGGAGTCAGCTGAGGGAATGGAACCAAACCAGGACCTTCCCCAACAACCTCAGCCCCCTCAGTCTGACGAAAACTATGATTAAGACGACTGGAGCAAATAATGTAAAGACAGAAGAGCAATTTTTGAAATTGGACCGTCAAACAGGACGTTGTGAGAGGAAATGAGCGAAAATGTGCAGCAGAGGACAAATACGTCTCCGTTTGACTCCATTAACAGAGACGGGGGAGGACACGAGTTGGGAAGGGGCAATGTTGAAGTCTCACACGGATTAAGGAGATGAACGTGCACTGTTACTGACCTCCGTAAACACTCCTGCGATCCCCGCTTGGCACGAGCCGTGCTCTTCCCCATACTTTTGCTTATAGTCTGCAAGAAAAGACAAAAAAAAAAAAAAAAAAAAAAAAAAAAAAAAAACACAAGCCGCAAATTATTTCGCTGTGTGCTTGCGCCAGCATTTACTGGAGCTTTTCCTGCATTCCATATGGAGTTAGTCAAAGTCACAGACCCCATCCAAAAGGATTCTGGGGAGGTGGGGAAAGAGAGGGCTGAGAAAAGAGGTGCAACAGCACATTCGACGAAGGGAGAGAAGGAGCAAGGAGGAGAGGAGGAAGAGGAGCGGTGACACACTGTGAGTTTGTGTTACGGAATTCAAAGGACATTTCAAGCCCGGAGCGACGCAGCATCGCGCCTCGTAAACCCGACCTCACGCAAAGCTGCAGGGACGGAGAGGGGAAGTGAAACCCGCGGCAGCCATCGAACTGTTCTCACTTACAAAACATGGCAGGAAGAGACAGACCCTAGTCAGCAGGATTTCGCACCACACCCTGCTCGTACAAATGAAATGCCACTTTTAACGGGCATGGGGTTGCTGGGACACGGGCGGGTGTGCGACTCAAACAGGTGATTGCACAGCTTTAGCCGGGCGACAGGGCTCAAGCCAGACATTTGGGGAATTCTAAACAGCTGAATTATGCTTCAGTTCATATCAGAAAAACAGCTTTACAAAAACACCTCTTCTGCAAAACAGCACAGAGGGATTATGAATTCCTCTCTCGTACTGGCTGAATGTTCTCAACGTCAAGTTATTAATCCTCGGCATGAATAACAGCACAGGTGCTTCCATTGGCCAAAATACTTTCGGCTGGATCCAGAGACAAAGAAAAACTCTTGAGTTTGGGGTTGGATCTGCAGCTTTGGGACCGGAGATCAGAGGCCTGAACTATTCTGGGTGTTGAGGTGCGTCTACGCTGTACCTTCGTAACAGGGGATGAGCGGCCGCGTCCTGCCCTGCAGAGTGGGGGGGATGATGGAGCAGTACCCGTGGGGGAGGATGTGCTCCGAGTCGTAGTAGACGTTTTTCCAGCGGTGGGCGCAAGCCTAAAGGACACATGAGACAGGTTCATTTCTGAAAACAGGACCATCAAATCCTGAAAATACATGGCAAACTGAGATAGTGGACATTTCGGTAGCCAGCATTTGAGAATAATGACGCAATAGGATGGTAAAATTATAATTTTTTGATTGCAATTCATTTTTCATTTCACGATTGATCGCCCTTCTTGACAGCCTTTTTTTTTTAAACATCTTACAATCTCGTTATTCTGCATTTTGACACATTTTCATGTCCATATCCACACTGTAAAGCAGTTCTCGCCGAAACATATGGATAAGGAATCATATGATCACAAAAGAAAAAAATGCTTATCATCCTTAGCATTGATTCTTTCAAGGAAGTCCAATGAAGTACGCTTAATGTCTGATTAAAAAATGCAGCTATCATATCACATTTGCAGAGGTTGCAGGAGCAAATGAGGGTGAAAACAGCCTTTCTTAATCCCGATTTGAAAATGATTAATGCTTTAATGTCTGACTTTGTGACTATCACATTAATGCTGACATCTGCAGAATATTTGTAACTTTTTTATCTTAAAATTTCTCCATTAAAAGGAAATGATCCTCTGCTTCATTAAGCAGCAGTTTCAACATTTCGCAGATGCCACCAGAGAAACAAAGTTGAGGACTGAAAAAGGTGAGAGAGATGGTGAGGCCGGGTTAACGCATAAACATGGGAGCATGTTTACACTTTGGGACCGTGGGGACAGCAGGCAGAGCCCACGGGGAGCAGTTGTGGATGCTTTTTCAACAAACATCGCGCAGCTTATTTATCTCTGTCCTGCAGAACCACCATCAACCCCCGACCCAGCGCAGTCCAACACACACAGCTAATTGGAGACGATCAGAGACGCATTTTGGGGACACACTCGCTGTCGGATCAGTTGGGAAACATGCGTGTCCTCTGAGGGAAAATGAGGCCGCAACAAATATAAGCTCACGTGCAACAGCCCACGTACGCATCGAGAGGAAGCACGGAGGAGCGTGGCAACGTGGACTTTGTCCCGCCGCCGCCGTGTTTGAGAACTGATTCATCGCCAAACTCCTGCAACCACAGATAAATTTGGTGCACATCTGCCAAACAGACCACTCAGATGAGATACGGGGAGAAAAAAACACACGTGGCCGTGACTACACAAGGTCATTAACCGCCCCAGCCCCAACACCAGCCAACCGCCTTAAAAACAGCGTTAAGTTAAAAGCTTGTTGTTACACGGCACCACGCTCCTATCAGCCAAAAACGACAAGTCCAAGTTTTCAACTTCGTCCTGACTGACGGGTGAAGCCAAGGGTAAGGGTTTGAGAGTAACGCAAAACATTCCATCCACACACACACACACACACACACACACACACACACACACACACACACACACACACACACACACACACACACACACGAAAATGGACCCAAGACAAACACAATGAAAGGAATTCAGGAGCTTAAACTGGCCAAATAGCTATCTGGAACTTTTTAAGAGGACTTTTTCGCAATGACTCCAAGGACGGGGTCAACACATTGACACCTGTCCTGAGCGGTTAGTGTACATCTCTGTGGTCGGCAGGGAACCGAAGTGATGATGACGCTCCATAAACCCGAGATTGAGACAGGTTCAGGACCGACGGCGGGTGGGGGGGGGGGGGGGGCTGGGGGGG
>OMPJ01008976.1:0-12354 GCA_900312935.1 Carapus acus | reverse complement strand
TAAGGGGGAGGGGGGGGGGGGGTGTGTGTGTGTGTGTGTGTGTGTGTGTGTGTGTGTGTGTGTGTGTGTGTGTGTGTGTGTGCGTGCGAGCGTTAGGGTTTGATTGTGAGTGGCGGTCTTTTGTCAGTGCCTTACCTAAAATCGCTATATGGATGAATGATCCAGTATCCGGCCGTCTGGACCCGCTCCTGTTCTTTCTCCACCGCTTTCTGACTGCCGAACATTCGCAAGGAGAACTTATTGACTCCCGGCTGCATCATGGCCCCGAATTGCCTCTGCATAAACCCGTGTTGCCTGGCCGCCCCATCCAGATCGTCAAAGCCCACCATGGCCTCCTCCCGGTCCCCCTTGCAGCCCACCGAGTTCCCATGCTCCTTCGTGTTCTGGCTGCCGGTGTTATTTTTCTGTATCGAGTCTTGCCTCTGAAAAACATTATTCCCATCCGCCTTCTCCTCTTTGGCGCCGGAGAAAGAATTAGATTTGTCTTCCATGGTGCTGTTTGTTGTTTGTTGTATTTGTTATTCCCCTCGTTAATTAGAAGAAGGAAGAAAAAAAGAAAAAACCTCCGTCTCCTGGTCCAGAGTCTTTGCGCTGGAACCCAAACCCGGACCCCCCACTGTGAGTGCTCCCCGTCTCCGTTGTTTTTTCTTTTCTTTTTTGGGAGGGTGGTGTTGAAGGGGTTGGGGGGGCGTCCTTCGAACAGTTCGGCTTCCTTCGCCTTCAACGCGACTGCTGCAAACTGAGACAGGGAGCCCGACAGCCACGGTGGATCAGGTTTCTTCGGTTACCGCCATCTACCGACCGGCCCGGTGGTGCGCCGCGCACGAAGCCGCTGCCCGCTGCTCTCCCTCCGCACGGCACTGCGGTCTAACCGGCGCACGCTCCTGCACCTTATTTACATAACGTGGCTCCTGACAGCCACCCTCTCTCTCTCTCTCGCTCTCTCTCACCCTCTCTCTCCACCCTCCCGCTCCATCCTCATCACTTCGCCACATGACAGGAAGAAGTCAATATGACGGGGAGCGGGAGGCACAAGGCGATACGACGCGGTGAAGTTCATGAAGATCTATGTGCCCCTCCGCCCCGATCTCCTTTTTCTCCAACAAACCCATCGACACTTATCGTTAAGTGTTATTTTTCGTTTGGCGGCAGGTTTGTTCCCCACGGAGGCGCGATAACAGGAAGGCAACGCGGTGAGACAGACTGCCAAACGATGGCGTGATCCACCGGTTTGCGTCCAACAGAGAAGCGGAATTTCCTGTCGACATCACATCCCCAGAGTAATTTTTTTTTTTTTTTTGATGCATTTTTAAAATTTTAATCTATGGTCTCCACTTGATAAGGAACAACAGAGTTGCCAACGCCAAACATGAATGTTTCCACAACATTAATCAAAATGTCTGCTTCTTCAGCAGCAGTGATGAAATTTGTGAACCGGTTGATCCACTAATGCATTCACAACCACCTGCAGTTGAACCCAATCCAAACAAAGGAGATAACTGAGGATTCTGGGAGAAGCCGTCCCTCTCCGTAGATATTATTTGCTCTGCTGGCATCATTATCCCAGCAAGCCTTTGTCAAGATTCTTTTCATCTTCTCTTTTATATCTCAGACTGTTTTGGACACCTTGTGTGTTGGCAGTCCACTGGAATCACTGTTACAGTTTGGCTTGTTTGTGTACACAGACTTGGTCGCTGAAACTGAACCTGATGTACAGTAAACATCCGAGTGCATCTGTTTACCAAAATGTCCACGGCTGGACCAAAGCAATATTTTTCTTGCTGAAAGTGAGACCTTGGTGTTTGACTGCAAAAGGAGACGAGCGATAACAACAACAACAATCTGCTGCCTGCAGCTGAAATATAGAAATAAATGCTAACAGGTAACAAATGTGCAAAGCACTGTGCACGGGAGGGTTTGAGGGAGAAAAGAGGAAAGAAGGAGAAGGATGATTGGCTTGTCGGGGAGAAATGGCTGCTCATTTACAGGAAGCCTCAGCTACCCCTGCGTGGTTCTATCTCAGCGCCATGATGGCATCGCTGCAGCTCACAGTGCAACATGACACACACACACACACACCCATCTGCTAATGAGAATGCAACTGTACATATTGTACGGGAATCGCTGCCAAGCTCTCTTCAGACAAACAGCCGTCCCTCAGATCGAGAATGCGCTGATGCCAAGGATGAATAAAAATGTCCATTTTCTCACAGTATCTACAAAATTCTTACCATGATAATTAATTAGCAAAGTTATTTACTTTCGCCTCATCAAGACCACTTATCGGCAAGCCTGGTACAGCGGCCTCATCACTGAGCAGAGCGCAACGTCCTGCCAAACACTTCAACCACAGAACTGTGCGGTGGCAGAAGTAAAGAAAGCAAAGAACTAACAGGCACAGAGGAGGCAAAATAGACGATGTAAAGCAGATGGAGACCTTTAACGCTTCCCTCTGTGAATACTAATTAGGGGAAGACATGCGGTCCCCTAGCAGACGAGGATTAGCATCTTGAAATGAAATGATTCGGTACAAGGAGGATTCTGGTGTGCTGCTGAGAGTCATTTACACTTTGGGGATGTGATATATCACCCAAATACATTGCGGATAGCTGGTTTGCAACATGCCTAGTCCAGCTTTGCCTCAGAAAATCCATTTCATAATTTTCATAGGAAGGGAAATTTTCCACAAGTGTTTTTTCCCCCTTTTTTCCCACTAATAAAAGCTGAAAAACCAAAACTGATGGAGGAGTTGGACGACTGCAGTCATCAAAGCGGATATCAGCTCCCATATTCTACATGTTTGCTGATGGATCATTGCGTAAGAGGCCAAATGTTATCATGATTGAAACAGACATCCTTTGATTTTGCACGTGCGTGTGTGCGTGTGCGTGTGAGTGTGTGTCTGTGTGTGTGTGTGAGGGAGCTGGGTTCCCGTTGTCGTGGATTAGTTGGCATGCCAATTGTTTTACCCCGATTGTATAAGTTTGGTCATTCCGTTAATGGTGGTGCCAAGGGCAAAACAAATGTTGCATAAGATTTACGGCTCAAAATAATGCTGGTATTGACTGGAAGACAAATACTACGTCATCTGGTCATGTGACAGGAAGAAGTCAGTGGGAAAAAAGCTCATACCTAAAGATGCCATGATCAGAGAGAGAACACAGCAACAGAGCTTAATTGAACCCATCTTAATTGCATTTGATTATTTATTCACTTTACCTCTGAATCCAGAGCTACCCAACATGCCGCTTCACCCTCTCAGTGGCTCCAATAAATCCAACCTAGGCGGTACAAGCTGTGAGTGATGACAATGATTTCTGATGCAATGTAATGTAATTTCAAAGTTACAACGGTAAACTAGTGTCACGTTTGCGGCATGACCATCATCATTAACATATGTAATGCAGTCACATGCGCGCCGTTGGGCTAAGCTGGAGGTGGCGGAGATGAAGACGCTGAGGTTTTCTTTGGGACTAACCGCGTTAGACAGAATTAAAAATGAGACTGCCAGAGGAACAATTGAGGTGGAGCGATTTGAGGAGAGAGTCAGAGAGGCAAGATTGGAGTGATTTGGTCACGTGCAGGGGAGAGATAGCGGATGCACTGGACACAGGATGTTGGAGATAAAGCTGCAAGGTAGGAGGAAAAGAGGAAGACCGCAGGTTGATGATTGGAAGGACAGAGGTAGTTGGAGGAGGATGATCTGCAGCAGCGAAGAATGCAGTCACACATGCTTGCAGCATGTTCAGTTTTTTCTCTAGCCTCACATCCTCATCGTCCAAATCCTTGGATCGTAAAGTGAAATAGCAGATGCACAATTAAGCTTCCTGCAAACCAAAACGTTTGTCTTTTTTTTTCTCCTGGATGGTCTCAGTGGCCTCCTGAAATGGCATTGTGTCTCTAAGATTACACTCAGCCGTCTCCGCTTACAGTCGCTGCCTCATCTTGACATGAAACATTACATGCCCTCCGACTGCCAGCCATCGCTCGTGCCACAAATAGCCGCGGCCTGCTCTGGGGTGGCAGCGTTGGATTACAATGCCCCCATTGGCCCCCCTTCCATTTTTCTGCAAGTCATCCAATGTATAGCTGCTCAGCTCCTGACACAGGCTCTATACAGGAAATAATCCACCATTTACTACTTTTCCTCGCATCATGTTTTTAACAAAATCCTCTTTCTGCTAACAGCTGTCATGCTGACATGAGTCAGGACGAATGCTTTCAATGCCGCCATCACAGTGTATCATGGTAGCTACTTAGAAACTCAATAACCAATACAAATTAGAGAGATAAATCTTACAACTCCCAGACCAAACAGGAGCACGAGTTCATTGGTCCTCTTTGGACTCCTGTCCAGTGATCGAATACTTTAATTAAACTACAGTTGGAGCTGAACGGACGCGGGTGTGTGTTAATGGGATTGTGTGGCTGTTGCCAGAAAAGGCAGTCTCACTATCACAGACCACAGGGGTGACAACACACACACAGGCCAGCGACCTGCCGTGGTTAAGATTTGACTCATCGGCGACGAAATTTGTTTATGAAAAACAACCAAAGCACACGTGAAGGATCTAACAAAAAGAACCCTCACCCAAGACAAACAATCTGGTCGCGTCGAGCCACACCTGACCATTCTGGAACAGTTTAACAATATCTGTGTTTCCCTTGAAAACGTTGGATGTGCTGACCAAAAAAAGAAAGAAAGAAAAGTAAAACTGTGAGCCTCTTGTCCTCTACATTACATTCCAGGTTTATCAAACTGGACGGCGCGTGGCTTATTTTTGGAAGACACCTCTGCTGACCAAACTAGGTGGATTGCCAGCTTGTAGCCGATTCTGGGCTGTTAAGTTTCATTGCTGGGCGATGCGGCTGTGACCATAACGACTGAGCGTCGTTTCGGTCAGATCAGGGAGGAGGAATCAGCGTTGGTGATTTGCTGTGCCCGTGAGCGTGTTGCATGCAGATGTGATAAGTGGCAGTTTGCGTCTTGTCTGTATCTGCTGCATAATGCTCACAGGAGCAATGCTCCCTGTTAACGCCATGTTGAATGCTAACTGCCGGCAGACATGGGCTGCATCCTTGATGCGGTCTGTAGCGGTGGAATCCTTCTTATTCTTCTTATTCTTATAGGAGCCACAGGCTGGATATTATCCTGCACCTGCACCAAAGTGGGATGTGTGATGGCCATCAGTCCACCCACGTAAATGTGGGTAATTCCCCATCCCCCGACAGCGACCGATGCAGCAGGAAGAGGATCAGGTGTTGATGCACCAACTGACAGCTTTTCACTGCCTAATTCCAGATTTGTGGGGCCTACACTGTCCACTTGCTAAACGCAGTAATCCCAAAGGCTTGGCAAGTATTTTTAGTAATGGATTTACTGATGCCCAGCCGCTGATCCCTTGATGGGGGGGTGTCTTTCAGAATAGCCACACAGGAGCCACTTGAGTGCCGCTGACCAAGGTGTGATTGGGTGTTGTTGGACCGTGAACGTGTGTGTGTGTCTATGTGTGTGTGTGTGTGTGTGTGTTAATGCTGGTTCACCATCATACCATAAAGTATTTGTTTATCTTTGCTATTTCATGAGGGATTTACTCCCTGAGACCAAATGATTATTTGTTGATATGGTGCAGCCAAATAGCTGCTCTCAGCGTGGGACCATGCTAGATGGCAATTTACACTAGACCATGCTAGCTGACCCTGTCAGGAGATTGGCCAAGTTCTCTGCAGTTGTTGGGTTGAAAAAAGAAAACCAAACAAACAGGTACAGCTCCTCCCTTGGTGGGAGAGGAGGAAAATGTCTCACAAAGTGACACCACAAGTCTCCCCTCTGGTGTGACATTATCCCCGAAATAAACACAGAGATGGTCCAGTGAGGCACAGATGCATCCCGGCTAAATAAAGGTTGCTGGAAAAGGGGCAGCTGGAGCAAACAGGACGGGGCTGATGCTGAAGCCCTTGAGTGAAAAAGGACGGCTGCAGCATCCTAGAAGAGTCAAAACTGTAATTTCAGGTACAAGTAAGTGTAATCACTTATGTATATGCTGGGGAAAATTTTTGTGCTGATTTAAGGGAACTCGCACCTCATTGGCGCCACATTCAGTCATTGATAAGCATGAGCATATGCGTGCGTGCGTGTGTGTGTGACTGAGCAAATGAGGAGGGAATTGCCCTACATTAATTTTGTGTATTTCATCATTTTGAGGATATGAAATGTTCCTGCTTTAAGGCTGAAAAACATCAAGTAGTGGAAACAGAAACGCTGTACATGCACACACACACTCGCACGCACACAAACGCACACACACACACACAAACACACACAAACACACACACACACACACACACACACACACACACACACACACACATACCATCTATATGTGTTCAGACAGTTAACCAGTGACATTGCAAAGTCCCTTGTCAATCATCTGCCTCCTTGCCATGTTATTGCAGCCTGTCCTCTGCTCAGCTCTCTTGGTAAAATTCACTCATGTTCACCTTCGACACAATTTTGCCTCAGCGCCGCTCCTCGCAGCCTCCTGGTGTTCTGTGCCAGCCTCCACTGCAGCACAGGAAGGTTAAAGTCTCCCAAAAGAAAGCGTGTCACACAGCATCTCCAGCCACACACTGTTCTCTCACCTTGGAGGAGAGAGCAGGGGCAACAATATCAGGAAGCAAAAACATCCGCAGCGGTTACATTTGCTAAATATTTTACTATAAGGCGTTTGTTTCACTCTTGAGGAATAAACTGTTTTTATGGAGTTTTTAAATGCGGGTTGGGATCATAAGTTTGTCCTCCTTTAAACTCAGATTTGCCACGTCTCTTTCTCTTTTCTTAGGTGCTTTATCAATCCAATGATCTTGCGTTCCAGGAAATTAAAGAAATATTAGAAATATTGGAATACCGACGAGGATGGGATTCGAACCCACGCGTGCAGAGCACAATGGATTAGCAGTCCATCGCCTTAACCACTCGGCCACCTTGTCCTTGCAAACAGGTTTATATAAGCGTGTCACAAAATGTTGTAAAATATCAGAATTCAGATTTGCTGTGTTACAAAATTTTATTTCGAAATCGCCAGATGCCCCTGATGTTATTGGCTTTACATCACAGCATTGGTTTTACTTCAGGCCATCTGTTGGTATAACGCTACAAATCCACTGCACTGTTTGAATCTTGCACCTCAGCAGCTCCAGGCAACCACAATAAAGAGGTAACTAACAATTTAGAGAATCACTGGAGATTCCTTGAGTCATTCTACACAGAAGGACGTATTGATCGTTGAGTCCCTGGTGGTCGATCCATCTCCTGATTGTCGTCAGCGTAATTGCTTTATTACCTCTATATATACCTCTTTTATCAATGCGTTTTTGTGGGAGGGGGCAGAAAATGGTGGACTTAAGAGTGATGGATGCATTTTAAACCCTGTCCCTCTGTAAACACAAAGACGTCACAGAAGTCATGCCAAAACCTTGTTCTCATTTCAGTTATCCCAGCTATTTCAGACAGACAGACTCAACGCAGGTTTCTGAGCAGCCAATTGGAAAAGTCTCTTCTCTGCAGTTTTGCTACTGTTATTTTCAATAACTGCGACTTAAAGTTAATCTTCTCGTGATTTGAATTTGTCCCACCAATCTGATTCAAGGTTCCTCACCCAAACAACTTTTAGAATTATGCACCATTCGCCGAGAGAGAAAAGCTTTAGGTCGTACAGTATTCAGCTATTAGAAAAAGAAATCTGATCCATGCCGCTGGCTTTTACAAATTAATTCACAACTTTGAAGCTCGGGATCACATCTCACGGCTGTAGTGGAATACAACACAGAAATGTAGCAAACAAGAGAGAGTGACAAACATCCTCCCCTCCCAATGTTCACCTGCATGTCGTGGTCCTCTAAGAGAGGCACCTGGTGCTGGAGATGCAGCACTTCCGTGTTCTACATGGCACCAGAGACACAGCCTGAACTAGAAAGTGACTAGAAACTACAAACGTAACAAGGAGTGAAGCAGGTGTTGACTGAAATACTTAAGATAAGGGACACACAGCTGAATGGGCTGAGTAACGGTAATAGCGCTTTTACGGACATTGCATATTGTATTGCACGACTCACATTGTGCACTTGTCCAGTGGTCAATAGAGGTCAAAGGTTAAATGCAAGAGGCTTCCACCGGTTCACATTATTCTCAACCAAATTCTCAAAATAATCTATGATGTTTCAATAGAAGTGTATTATTGGGTGTTGCTTTTGTTTGCCCCCCGGTCAAATTCAAAACACCTTGAACGCAGGAGGTGACAAGTGCTCCAAAGCACGTAGAGATAAGAATGATTTAAGCGACTGTGACAGCATAGTACATCTGTCTCTGATGTATTTCCAGGGCTTAGATTGCTGGAGCTGTCTGAGGTGATGCAAAATTGATTGTGTTCTCTGTTTGCTGGGATTGAAATGTCAGATATAAGTCGATCCCTTAATGATTAATTTACCATTTGGAATCGAGTTTACTCAATCAAAGCGAAGCTTGTCGCAGTGACATCCACACAACGTGCAGGACAGGATTCATCGTAACAACCCTGTCAGCAAAATAAGAACAACCCGAGACCACCGGGCCTTCGCCTGAGCTGAGAGACACATCTGAAACAATGAGGACAGTAAGAGAATAAGACTGCGTTATCTGCACATCCAGTCGATTGCACTTTGCATAAATACAAAAGCTGCACTGTTGTTTGCACAATCATTTGATTGACAGATTCCCCGGGACAATGCTTTAAATCCAGGTTAAAGTCGTTGGAGCTCACATCCTCATGAATAATTAAGGCTCCCCTAATGGCGCAATGCCCCAGTTCGATCCTTAACTAACGAATCAATCACTAATGAGTCACTTAGCTCATCAGGCTCGACGTCGGTAGATCCAGCATTTAACAAACAACACTTCATGCTTGCTTGACGTGTCTCAGAGACACTTTCCTGTGTCTCGTCTCCTCCTGGGCGGAATGCAAGTGAGGAATGCAAGATGGAGGATTTTTAGCAGTACACCTTGAGTGTAATACGTCCTCTCAAAGATCCAAGCCGCCACTTTGGCAAGAATCCATTTCAGTTTATTCTAACCCAGTCTTCGAGGATTCCCGCCTTACCCTAGAGAGAGATGTGTGACAGCAGTGGGGTCAGTAAGAGGGGCCACCTCGCCCCAGGAGGAGCTCGGAAATGGAGACAAGTCCAGGTCCACTGCTTATCTTCGCTTTAATTATCAGCATCCACGCAGCCGTAATGATCGATTATTTTCCGGGAAAGAAGATTAAGTTTGTGTTCCAACACTGCAATTGGCTTCATTTGTGAGGCTCAGCAGCTTAAACGATGTCGCAAGGGGCTTTTTAGACACAATGCAGACTGAGAAAAACTCTTTACGAACTTCAGCAGAACCATAAAATAGATAAACACCAAAAAACTGACTCTTCAAGAGCCACAACAAAGGAACCACAGGTGTGTGGCACAGCAACAAAATAGTTGGGCAGCTGTTAGTATATGAAATGACAATCTTTGTTAAGATACCTTTGTCAATCCTTGTGGGAATATCCCCCCATGTGTTTTACATGTCTTCATTATCAGAGCAGCTGCTCCGTACGGCACCGGGGGAAATGCTTGATGGCTCTACTAAATATGATGTGTCAAATCTGAACAAACAGGTTCCAATCTCACCGTGAGTGGTAAATGAAATGGTCAATCAGTGAGAATGTCTCATGACATCCAAGCTGTTGCATTTTGAATTGCACTCAAATGACTACAACCTCAAATAAGGTATGGAGGTATTGTCAGTGCCAGGAAACTCCAGGAAACTTGACGCTGGTGTTTAAGGTGGGGCAGCAGAGGGAGTCAGGGAGCCAGAAGACCTCTGGAACACAAGGCAAATGGCTGAAATCCAACACAGATCAGGGTTAAAAGCAGCTCATTCTTTATGCAAATTTAAGGCCCAAAGACTGTAATCTGCCGCAGGGACCGAGCACCTTCATCAGGAGGAGGATGTAGTGACGCCGGCAGCGGCAGTGGCAGCAGATAAACGAGTTTCAAAGAAAGTGGCTTCAGATTAACGAGAGGTTGGGTGCAGGCAGGTACGGGCAACGGGGGCAGAGGCCACCGAGAGGATGGACGAGGAGGAAATGCTACTCACGGCAGCACAGAGGGAGACGGAGAGAGAGTGTGTTGGAAGTGAGGTTTAACTGGAGCACATCGACAGCGGCTGGTTAACTTGCAAAATGTCTCTTTGTATTTCAATTCTTGCTTTTTATCTTTTGACGGAGGCACTTGTGCGTGTCTGACAGTAGCCATGTTAGATGTTCTCACAGACAATCAGGTGTGAATGTTTGATTTTGAAATAATGTATTAATCCCAGGGGGGGCTGCTCTTCTGGATACCCATTTTTGTGTTTTTGAGGAATACTGGGACGCTCATTATGGTGCCCTTTTTTTTTCCCTTTCTTTCCCTTGCTGGCTTGTGCACACTGATTGAAAGCAGGGTGATATAGTCATTCTTCCTGTCTGATATTGATAGTTTAATGTAACTTTAAGTCTGGTACTCCCTTGAATGATATGTGGGACATTTCAAACATGCCTCAAACATGCTCAGAAAGTGGGAGATGGATAAATAATATAGGTTTTGACAATAGAAATTAAAATATGAGCTAAATCCAATGAAAAAATATAGTATGAGGTCTCGAATATGAGCCAGCACAGCACTGATACATGGTCTCCTCTATCAAACAGCCTCATGTATCGCACAAAAAAAGTAAATAAATAAAATAAGCAAAAAAAAAAAATCCTGCTCGGCTGTGAGGCTGCAGTCCTGCTGACAGCAGGCCATCAAGGGACATGGAAAGGTTGAACAGCAGCTGTATATCAAAGCTGAAGCTTGCAGAAAGCTCGCCTGTGTCGGCCTGTTGACGAAAATCATAACTGCGCGGAGGCTTTCAACAAAATGAGCCTTCTGAGTCTGGCAGCGTGCCGCCACTGATGGATGACACTCAGCGTTCACCTTTTGGACGTCAGAGCAGAAGGGTGTGTTCCTCACTTGCCACCGCGCCCCCTCGTCGCCTGTCGCAGTTCAATGGAAGGTCACTCTGAGTCACGTTAATCACCCGTGGCACATGAGCAGCTCGCCCTCACGCGTGTGGGCGTGCAGCACGCATCCGTGTTGGGGTGGGGGTGATGGGCCGGGGCCGGAGAGGTGGGAGGAGGCGGAGGGCTCAGGCAGTGATAAAAACGCGACTGTGAACTCGACGTTGTGCTCTGCAGGGGTGGTGGCAAAAGTAAACAGCAGCTGTGCTGTGCTGTGCCGTGCTGTGTCGTGTGTGTGCTGTGTGAGTGTGTGTGTGTGTGTGTGTGTGTGTGTGTGTGTGTGTGTGTAAGGGAGCAGGGTATTGGGGAGAGAGGCGGGGTTGGGCAGTGACAGAGCGGACATCTCAGGAAACTCTACACCATGATTGATAAGCCCAAACATTGTCCTAATTGAAGACTGTGCGCCAGTGAGGCAGATCAGCACAGCCCCCCCACCACACACACACACACACACACACACACACACACAAACTGTATGCATGAACGGACCAGTGTCCCTCACTTGCTGTCTGCTCTCCCTCATTACTTTTCCTGCGCATCTCATTTCTGTGGAATTCCCTCTTAGCTCAACAGAATTAATTCTTATTTATTCTTTCTGAATATTTGGTTTCTTCAAGTCGACAGACCAAAATAGACTCTGTGATGTATTCCCATAGAAGACGTGCATAATTTGTTATATAGTGGTATGGCATCAGAGATTGTAATGTTTTTTATTCCACTTTCATTTTCTTCCCACCAGTCATTCCAAATCAAGATCCCAGGCAGGCAGAGCTCATACAGGATGAATATGGAATGAATGTGAATCAGATTACAGATCCACTATCCAGTGTGGTCCGTGAAATAGTTGTTAAATAGTTAAAACTGGAAGTCTTTGTACAACGTTGGCCGATGGAATGACTTCACCCTCGTTACCGCCTTAAATCTTCCTTTAAATGATAAATGAGGCCGAGTTAGTTAATGCCGATGGGCACTGCAGTCTCCTAATTAGTGCCTTCTTGCTCAATCCACAGACCTCGGACGTGTGTGTGTGTGTGTGTGTGTGTGTGCCAAATCTTTGTCACCAAACTGTGATGCTTGTGAATTCTCCCATGTTTTGATCCACCTGGACCGGACCCGTCACAAGTTCTCCCACAGTGCTTAATACTGAGTGTGTACAGCTGGACCATCACACACGGCGGTCGCACCGGTAGCAGGAAGGTTGAGATTCAACATGATCACACACTCCTCTCATGCAAAGAAAGGACCG